>BGPR01008449.1:0-62158 GCA_013235015.1 Araneus ventricosus | reverse complement strand
CGTGGGTAATAAATACATAAATACATGTATTTAGATGATCCATCCAAACAATGATTCATGGTATATACTGAGATCAAAGTGTGAAAATGAGAAATGAAAAATTTTTAGTTTCGTAAATCCTTGCTGTTCTACATTCAACTTAAATATCCATTAAATAGATGTAAGCACTCTTCTTTCTAATCAGCAAAAATCGAAAATGTTAATCTCTTACTGTGATGAAAAATTTCTTAAAACAAAAAACTTATTAAAAAATTAGAAACTTGCGTAGTTTCAAAATCGATTAACTAACTTGGATTGCATTTTTAATTTTGCTTGACGTAAATAAGTTCAGTTCCAAAGTACTTAATGCAAAGCAAGTCTTTCTCTTGTTGACAACTTCAAGGACATAAAAAAATTCCCTTTTTAGTTTTCTCTCGTTACCATCACAATAAATATGCATATTTTGCTGAATTAATGTCCATTGAATTACTCGGTTTCCATGGGCTAGATTCTTTAAGCAAAGCTGCTGAATAAGGAGATTCTTTTTTTTCTAATTTTTCGCCTTCATTGTTCGATTTCTTTTTCAACTTTTTGTCACATTTTCTTAAAGACTTAATTTTGCCAGATTCCTAATAGCTTTGTCCAGAAAATCGATTAAGTAAGCATTAAATATTTAAAAGTGGATTTTAACAGGCGAAGTATATTGAAATTAGCATTAATTATTTCCAAAATATTCCACTGATTTTAATATTCTACGTTAATTAAAACTAAAATGTCTTCCATGTATTCTAAAGATTCCACAGCTATTTGCATAAATTTTCATCATAATGAATGTTTATAAACACAGTCAGAAAACAAAGTGAAATTAAACGCAACTAAAAAAACAGTAGCTTACAGCTATTTTTAAAGCTAGGAGGGATGAATATAACTTATTAGAAAATCTTTTTTTCACACAGATGATGGGAAACATTTTGTTGGTCAAAAATGAATAAAATTGATTTTGTAAATTTTTTTTCTCATTTTGAAGCCGTAATTTTCTGCATTACCACATCTCCTAAAATGAACTTTATTGGAAAACGACTTTTTTCTTCGAATAATTAAAGAAGATTTATCATCATTTAAGAAGAAAGAAAGCGTCATTATCATCAGTCGAAGATTTCCACCCTCCGTGCTCGGGGACTGTCCGTCAGGAAGCATTTGGTAATTCAATCCCGGATATCGGTGCGATTGTTGGCCTGCAGGAGAATAACATTTGCATCCTCCTATTCCTTGCCAAAGAGACGGGAGAAAATAAACTATGGTAATCGGCTCAGAGTGCAAGAAATGGGTGAGGGTCCTTTGATTGATAGTCCAACTTCTTCTCTTCTTTCTTAGTATGCACACAAACAAAAGAAGTAAATTTATTTTTACCCGAGAGAAACGGAAAGAAGTTTCGAATCCTCAGAAGATCTAATTTTGCTTCTGAATTTTTCAAGAACAGTTCATCATTCTTCGATTGAATATAAATATTTGAGTCATCTAATTCGGGCATGTTTAGCAAAATTATTCGAGTATCTAGTGGTTGAAAGAATGTGTGGCTTTTGTAGTATAAATATACTTGGGAATTTTCATTCTCAAATATTTACTGCATGAACTGAATATATAACCACAAATATCAATAAATTCCGTTCTGAAAGTAAATTAATCAAAGATTTCATACCGGAAATTTCGATTTTATTAAGCTTGAAATTTATTTCGTGAGACCTACCGTCTATGGCAATGAACTTTCCTCTGAACTAGTTTATTTCTAATTTAAAAGAATCTTTTCTTTACAATTATAAATATTAGCGAGAATAATTTTTTGTCGCTCCTACCAATTACTAACAATTTTAGTGCTACTCTCAGGAACCCAATGTGTTAAGTTTTTCATTAGATCCTCTATAATCATAAGCTATTTTGGAAGTGATTTTAAATGATTATGAATTACCGAAATACAACACCAAGTTGGAATCGAAGATGAATGTTCCATATAGCCTGCTTTTATTTTCTTCTGAATCTCAATAGTATATTAACTTTGTTATAAATTGGTAGAGTGAAGATGGTTTAAAATTGTATATCTACGTGGAACAATTTATCTCTCTCACTTCTACAGTGTAATCCATTTAAAACGGTTTAATTTTTAAAAGTAAACCCTGGATTGTTCACGTGTTCGAAACAGAACAGGGAAAATCAATTCATATTTAAAGGAAAATACCGTCGTTTCTTTTCACCTTTAGGAGTCGAGAAGTCATTTAAGATCACACTCACCATGAATCCGAATGTTATTTGCCAATTAATGAATTTTGTTCTCAGCACCAACAATGGTCTTTGAACCGACTATCTTTTATGGAAGATAAAAATGCATCTGAAAAAGAAAAAAAAATCTTTTAGCAGCGAACTCTTTGAGTAGATTGTCTTTTCAAAGTTAATTTTTATTGAATTTTAGAAGATATTTAAAATAAAGAGGGCGAATGAAACTTTAGAAAAGTTTTGCAATGATTTTTGAAATATGAGAATGCTGTATTCGCTTGGACTTCCATCAACGATTTATAGAACAGTAATGGAGGTTTGATCTTTAACTTAGAATTCACAAGTTGTTCTTTGTATTTTATTTAGATATTCTAAAATAAGCTTAAAACATCAGTTTTTTTTTCTTTTACTTAGTTTATAACAAAAAAAGATAATTATGAAGAAAATTCTAGTTTCTTTTTATTATGGAAAAATGATAATATAAAAATATATTGCAATATAATTTTTCAGACTGAAAAATGCTTTAGAAAGGTAAAGTATTTTTCTGTTATATTTAATAGAAATTTCAAATAATTATTCAAAGATGTAGTAATTAGTTTCTTGGGTATCAGTTCTAATTTATACCTCTTTGAAAGATAAGGTTGAATTCTAAAATATTCTTAAGATAATTTTTAATCAAAAATCGACGCAATTAAATTTAAAGAGACAAATTAATAAACATTATATTTGATATTATTACTGCGTTATATATCTTACAAGGGTTTATAAATAATTGATATGATTAAGCATTTCCATAATATATGATTTTAAAACTATGTGGTAACTACATATTTCGAATGATAATTCAACTAATTGCATTTTATTTTCGTACATAGTAACAGTAGGAACATATTTTAGTTCTTTTTATTCCAAAAATTTAAAACCTAATAAAATGCAATATTGCAATGTTACGTGAGCTAATGATTTTATTCACACTGAAATTTTATACTATTTTATGACGTAAACCATTTTATATCCCAAAAATACATTTGAACTAAAATATTTTTTTAATCTATTTATCTGCATATTTTGGAGCAACCGTTTTGATTGATATGATTACTCCAGACAGCTAGATAGGATATATTGAAAAGAAAACACATTAAATTGAAAGTATACTCGTTTTTTATATTATTTAGGTATTATTACCGATATTGCTTTCATATTATTAGAAAAATTATGAATCCTTTTTAATTTCTCGTACACGAAGTATACAAAGAGAAAGTATTCTAATCGTCAAAAAATTCGAATTCGATATTTTAATGAATCTCCACGTTTTAGACCTCCCTGAGTCAGAAAAACATTATTTTGGAATTATGTTAGTCTATCTGTCTGTGTGTTTGTCTGTGAACACGATGACTCGAAAGCTATTAAAGCTAGATGGGTGAAATTTGGTATGTGAACTTTACACCTAATTTGTAAGTTCCTATCAAATTTTGGATAACGGGAAGTCAGTCTGTTTCCTTTTCGCGTTAATGTGAACACAATAACTCAGAAACTCATACAGCTAGAAGAATAAAATTTGGTACACATTTTTATCATACGAAATGTAGGTTTCGTATCAAAATTTGGACAAAATCCATCGAGATCCACGCTGTCTATCTGACTGTACATTCGCATAATTATGTACACGATAACTGATTAACAGAAAGACTTAGATAAATGAAATTTGGTGCTTCTTCATCTTCTAACCTTAATTGTAGACTCGTGCCCAATTTCGGTTTCAATCACTTGAAACAAATGATTTCAAATTGCATATCTTAGTAAGTCACAAACCTTCGTAAACTTGGCTCCTTTTTGGCGTTATTTTAATGACTTGGCAAGTTTTATCTTGCTTACATCCTTGACCCTTTCATATTGCAGCGTTCTGTGAAGACAGTAACAATATCAATAATGTATCGTTTACTCCGCAAATTTTATGCAGGGGACTCGGGAAGGACACCTTTGTTAGAATGTATACGACAAAAGTTTGGGGAGGCCACTCCCGCTGGTTTAAAGTGGACAGATGTGGACCATTAACGTATCAATGAAGAATATATATATATATATATATATATATATATATATATATATATATATACAATAATAGACAAATACAGAAATCAAGAGAGAAGATATTTATATGAATAAGGCAGGATCTGGCAAGATTTTATGACAAAGAGAATCATTCGGTTTTTGAAGCCGAACTTAACATATGCAGTTTTAAAAACATCACACTATAATTCTCTGCCTCATAAACTACCAAGTGAGAGATTACACTAAACTCAGCAGTTAACAACGAAAGTGGACCGCTCAATAAATTCCATTCCCCATACAAACGCTATGTAAATGGCTTTCTGTAGCTCAATTGAGAAAAATTTACTAGTACACTCCAGAGCCTCCAGAGTAAGAGATTATGTCCTCCTCAGTAAGAGTTTATCGCCTGGATATTATTTTTCCGAACAAAATATAAAGTCCATTGCAGTTCCTGCGTCTATTCCTCTATTTTTTGTCGTATGTTTTAGTACCGTCGTTAAGATGTACAATGTCACTGCAATGATTGGTCTATTAAACCTTTTATGTTGTGTAATAGCTGGTGCTTAGCTTAAAGGTCTCTCAAAGAGTTATGAACAAGAACCTCTTAGCGACAGTGAAGGAAGGATCTTGTTCTCCTGAATGCTTTTTCAAGCCATCTTTACTGAAAAAATCTTACAAGAAAAGCTGTTTTAGCAGCAGAGAGAAGTAGTAGCAGTAATGAATAAGCTTTGAGCAAGAGGATCGGAGGAATTTTCGTATCAACTTTATTGAATTTTTGTTTGTAGTGCATTTATTAATGCCATGTATTCTTTAACATAAGAACTAAAAGTTTATTTAGAATTCCGTTAGTATTTTACAATTTTTGTGTCCATGCAAAAATAAGTTTTATTCATAGGGTTACCATACGTCCAGATTTCAGGTTCACTTCTAGATCAGTGTCCGGATATTTAAATTTTCCGGATTTACGCGAGTGAATGCGACGAGAGAGAAATTTGATTGCAATAGAGAAAATTTGACGTATTCACAAGAACTGATGTCATTCCGCCAATGAAAGAAAATTCATTCCATTTCTTACATCAATTGTTGATAAGAAAGTGGCTGAATCTCCTTACCCAGACTGCAGCTCAAACTAAAATTTGGAGATTTGCCAGTATTGTTTTAATTCTGTTTTTAATTAATATAAACTTGAATTACCAAATATAAATAAAAATTGCATCTTCTTTTCATTCTGACGTCTTAAAATATTTTTCTCTTACTCGAAGTCTGCACTAGTGTTATGAAAGAAGTTTGTTAGAAGGCAGCGAATGCCCGGTGTGTCTGGATTTCAACTAAAAAAAAATTATGGTAACTCTATGCATTCATTTTTTAGGATCTGAACACTACCCCCGTCCAAAATTCGTGGAATTGTCATTACCACCATAAATGTCACCTGTTCTCTTCTATGGAAATGGGTGTTATGATTTCAATAACGTGCAGAAGGTCAAATTAATGAGCTGCGGTTATTTGGAACGCACTGATTTCTGTCCCAATCCCTTCCCTGAAATGAGGAGAAATGAAAAAAATTAAAAACATGCTAGAAAAGTATTTCTCTGTAAATTCTAAGGTAAAATTTGGATGCGTAGAGAGCTATCGCCTGAGAGGTTAAAAGGAAAAGGAATTTTTAAGAAGCTGTTGATACGTTTTGTTCCAATGTTTGGTGTTTGGCGATCCACTTGTATCCTTGGGGATTAATTGCAGGTCTGAATTTGCTAAAACGCATTTCTCCTAATTACCATACACAATCTAGAATCATACGAAATGTACTGAGATCTCAGTTCATCGACTCGCTTCCTTTGATGTCCAAGCCTTTACGGACATTTCGCTGGAACGTTCGAGTAGCTCCACAAGCCGCCGAGTAATAACCGGAAATTAAAATCGCGGACAAGAATAACACGAACAAGAATCGCGGAAACACGGACCACGGGCACAGGGTTTTAGGCAGTCAAAAACCGATGATAAACAATCAACTCTGACATCCCTACAGGGAAATAAAGAAAATATAAATAGGGCCAAAAACGTTCCTTCCGCAGATCTGATGGTATACATTGGTGCAAGAGAGAGCCAGGAGTCTGAGAATTGAAAAGAACAAGGACTGTTTGGATGATTATGTAGGTCGGCAGTCAGAAACCAATAATAGCCAATCAACTCTGACGTCCCTAAAGGACTGGCCAAGCAAGGAGAGAATGGGCACTGTCTTCCATGTTGGTAAACCTTTATCTAAACTGAAAGGTGATAGTGATGGAAAAAATTATTCCCGTTAGTCTGGAAAAATTATCTCCGTGTGGAGATAATAGCGACCAAAACCTGCCTTGCGCCAGGAAATTAAAAATTTTTTTTAAAATTTTCGTCACTACGTCATTTCACGAGGCAGCAAAATTGATTTTGCAAAAGGACTTCACTGTCAAGCAATCCGTACGCTGCTCCAATTGCGAATAATCATCATACAAATTGGCGGCGTTGAGAGCTAGAGGATCCTACCTGTTGATGAAAACATTGGAACGCAGCTGATATATACTCCGACATGAACGCGTGATAACTACCTGCATTCCATGACCACTGAAACGCCATTTTTAAGATAAAAGCATATGTTTTGTTTCAAATGTCAATTCTTTCATTGAGGCTGCAATACAAAAAGATAATTCGTAACGAAGAATACCCAAATAAATATGATTGATAAGGGTGCGTATGTTTATCACGCACATTGAAGATTTTGGGAATTTTATTTTGTTGAATTGACTCAGACTATAATCATAAGATTTTTTAATCAAGTTTCGCAATTTAGTTAAATTGTACTTTAAAATTGTAATGTTGAGTGATGTATGTCGTGGAAACTTATTTTATTTTTACTAGGGGACTTCATAAGTAAATTATATGTATAGATACTTGAACGCAATACAGTGTATCCAAGAAAAATATAGTTTAAATGTATTGTGGAATTTTATTTTACACAAGCATATGTTTTTATTTCATGTGTGTGGATACCCACGGTGACCCAGTTTACCCAGAATGGGTGTAAAGCAAAAGAGGCCACCGGGGAAGTAAAATACCCACAAAAGCACGTCGGGAACAATGGGCCCCAGTCCCAAAAATATTATATACAATCATTGCCCAAAACAAGGGCAGTTCTTAAATACAATTAAGGGTGCTGGACACAACAGAAAAAGAAAATGTGCCGGACACAAATTCCATATATGAACGTAATCATGTGTGTGGACCTGTGACTGATAATTGATCAGAATATGTCGAATACGAAAGGTATTGAATTTATTTATAATGTGACAATCATATTTTATCTTGCTCTCTTACCAAGAGATGGCGCTGCAAGGACCTTTCGCTATCAAAGAAGGACGATAGACAGACTCTCTTGACTGTCCGTGCGATAAGGTCGCTTTTTTCCCCTCTCACTGGGACCCGTTGGACAAATTGTCGCATTAACACAAACGTGTTAATGCGACCATGTGTGGCGAGTTGAATTATGTGTCTTGTCAGTTATGTAATCGTGGTAAATCCAGAATTGTTTTATGCGGAAAATTGTGAGAAGAATAAATTTAATTTCATTTAACTATGGCCCAGCTTTATTTTAACCGTCCATTTCCTTCCTGTGAGCTAGCCGGATATGTCGGTTAAAAAAATTGTTTTGGAATTGTGTGTTGATAGTTTGTGTTAATGCGACAATTCGAATTACTCTAAATTGTATTCAAATCCTAAAAGCTATTAGTTAAATGCAAACGCAACACCATAGAATAAATTCCTTAAAACACCCATCATCTTGACATTGCATAAATATAAATACTGTAAATTCAAAGAAGTTCTTTCAGAACGCAACTGAAATGTCGCTAAATAACTTCCATGCGTGCTAGTGTAATAACTAAGCGTAGACAAATTAGAAAAGTGCAGATTTATTTATTCTCAAAGAATGAATAAGCAAGCTAACCAAATAAAGACTGGCTCTTGTATTTAAATTGATGAATGACACTAAACAAAAAAACTCCCAGGGAAAAACAACAGAAAGAAATTATCAAGAGAACTCTATCAGCTGTATCAATGGCTCTATTTTATTCATCATAATTTTTTGCACCTTGGGATTATTTGTAGAGCAACTTTATTATAAAACATAAATAACTGTGTTTTTATTCCGCTCCAATAACTTGGGTGCAAGAATTTGGGGTTAACTTGGCATTTAAACTGCAAGCCAAACCAAATGAATAATCGCCAAGCGTGGCGACGAAAGGTTTTTCGTGTTAGAGACGAAAAACATGAGGAACTGCCGCAGAAAACAAATAAGAAGTCGATGAGCGAAAAAAAAAATTAGGGTAAAGGTTCACAGAATAAAGCGGAAAATATTGCGTGGTTCTCTGTCGTGATTGCTTGTTCTCTTGGCTGGAAGTCGTTTATATATTTTCCCCTCTTTCTAGTTGTTTTAGAAGGATAATATTTTCTTTCTTTTCTAATCCTGTTTATTTATTCGTAACAAAGTATAAAGCCCAACCATCATTGAGAAGAGAATAGAATTAAAGACAAAGGACTTGTTTGTAATATTTTTATATTTCCTTGCATGATTTTAGTTTATTACTTTTGTGTTTTGTTTACATCTTGTTTTTTTTGCAAATAGATTTATCCTTGGTTTGTTTTGTCCTAGACGCTTGCTATGTCCAAGTTAGAATCGCTTCAATGTATAGAATCTTTTTGCAGTTATACTACTTGTATTCAAAGATAAGGTACGTTTTTGTTGTTGATGATAATCGTTTAATATAAAGAAATTAGGATTAAATTTGTATACTTAGTGTAATAACTGTGTACTCGAGCCTTTAATTAAATTTCTCTTTTTTCCTCACACTAGTTTTTTAATTCTACTATATACGGTTAAATAAGAGATATATACATTAGAACAATCAGGATTCACTTTCAAGATTACTCACAATTACTAACTCGGAGTTCACCTCGAGAACTCCTACAAAAAAGTGCACACTTTGTGCAGAGACCTAATCCCATTAATGGCGTCTACCACGTCGCTCCTGAGCAATTGTTCCTCCCATTATCCACTTCACCTCCTTCGGCTGACAGCTTGAACAATTACGTGGAGGTTAGTGGCATGACACTTAGAAACAAAGTATTAATGTAACTATTTACAAAAATGTTGAATACTTAATTTCTTTTGTGTGTTTGTTTTACATTTAATGTTTCATTACTTTGATTTAAAAGTGGAATGGGTTTTTCACAAAAGGGGTAGAACAATTTTTTAAAAGTATAAATAAAGTGTTATTTACTCTAAATGAATCTCAATACATTTTCGTTTAATTTTAAAACGGTTAAATAGTTCAATATATAAATAAGGTTAAAATTCAAATAAGAGAATGTTGAAAGTATTGTAATATTAACTAGCTGCCCTCTTTGGCCAGTTGTTCTCCCATAGTATTAATGGCCTGTGGTAATACTTGAAACTTGGCGAAATAAATTGGAGAGTTGGAGGTCAAAGAGGATGAGGGTCTTTGCCAAAATTTTATTTTTCGATTTCTCTTGCGAATTGAGGGTGCAGGCAACACTCGATGTCATATCTGGAGGTCATAAGCATTTATATGAAATAAAAAATATCGGAATCGGTACAGTAGTTGGGAGTGGGGAACTGCCTGATGGTTTCGCCATTAAATATAGAAGAAGAAACTTTCTTTTACTCGGAAAGTATTTCAGAACTGAATAAACTAAAACTAAGAAAACTTTATGAAAAAATGTCTATTGTTGCAAGAATTAATGAATTTCTCAGAAACTTTTGAAGTTTAAAATTAAAAGTCCCAAACTATTCGTGAAAGTTAAACAGTGTGTTGTGAGACAAAGTGTATCTGAACTAACATCTGAGATTTGAACTGAATTTGAAAAGAACTCTTGTACATTAATTAACTACAGAAGCTAATTCTTCATCTACAATGTTTGATTTTAAAACTTTTAATAAAAATGCTTAAAACTCTTTACATATTTCCTTACTTTAAAAATGATTATGTAGGGTAAGTTCTTGTTGGTGTTTTCACAAAGAATTACCACTAATCACCTCATTTCTTCTGACAAGATATCTTTCTGTACAAATATTTTTACCCTTTAGCATCAAAACTAAGGTTTCGTAGTATAACAGCCGATCAACAACAAGGCAAGCGTTGTTTACTTCCGTTAAGTTAGAATAATTTTTCATTTAGCTGTTTTTCTAACGGGAACTAGTTCAGGAAGTGTTTTAAAGTGAAAAATTGCCTGCTATTAACGAAAATTTGTAATTATAGTGCGTTTATAATTAAAGTTCGTCTATTAAAAATACCCTAGAGCTAAATCTATTGCTCAAAATGAAACAAAATTCTACTAGTATTTAGCACAGGTGGTGCGCTCTGTAAAAATGGGAAAAAAGAAAAAGAAAAAAAATAAATATAGAAAAGGAAACAGAAAAGAAAAAAAAATAAATATAGAAAAGGAAACAGAAAAGAAAAAAAATATTTAAATTTTCGTGAAAAGTGGCGCAAAGCCATTATCGTAAGTGACTTTTACTACTTTTTATTTATTACTGAAGCAAAATTGAATAGTTCAGATCAGCTTATGTTAGTTTAACTAAAGGCATTGCCGAAATACAATTCTTTTTTAGGTCAAAATTCCTTATTTTTGTTCAGAATACATAATGTTTACTATTTTTTAGTGAAATTTTATTGTTTTAATTTTGCTTGACAACTATATTTTTCAAATATTTCGATATTTATTTAAATCCTTAATGCAAACAAATTTTATTTTTTTCGAATTTGATCATTTTATTGCAAAAGTTATATCAACTTATATAATTTTGTTAGTTAATTAGGCGAAATGTTTAGTGAATTCATCATTTTTGTTTATCTCTGCATGGTATTTTTAGTGGATGTGTGCTCAAGAAAATTTAGCATTTGTATTTCATTAGAGCTTTGAATGTTGTTACGTTGCTCCCAACTCATCTTCGTTTTCATTCCTTTGTAGCAAACACATTTTGTTGAACATTTGTTATTCGAGATATTAGATAAAGAAATTTTTCGGAGCAAAGAACAAATTGCCTTTATATATAAAAAATATAAATGTTTTCAAAAGAATTTCGATAATTACAAGGTGTGACCAATAAGTAGGGTGAATTATGACATAAGTCTTACACTGAGTAGGCCTCACATGGGAACTGTGTAGAATTCTTCAAAGTACTCCGCGTCGTGCACTATGCACCACTGACAACTTATGTACAAATCGTCGGGAGCTATTGAGACGTCCTCCACAGGTACAGCTTTCAATTGCCATGTGACAGAAACTTGAATGTGAGTAATGTATGTAAATCTTCCCCTTTTAGAACCAATATAAATAAATGTAACAGGAAAAAGTCCGGTGGTGCCAGGTCTGGGGAATACGGGGGTGCGACAGTTCATTAACCCCATGTTCAGGCAGAAACCTCTTTATAAGCGTAGAGGTATGCGGCCATGCATTGTCAGCCGCGGTGGTGTTCCACTCCGATGCTCGTCTTCGACGCTTTCAAGCCCATTACTAAACTTTTTTAAAAATGCGTACACAGCTTTCAAGGTCACGGTATCATCTTCATACACCTGATTCAGCATTGCATGACTATGTCCAGCTGATTTATCCAATTTGTACAAGAATTTCAAATTCATTCGCTGCTCCATGACACGCTACAAAACCACCGCAAGACAACAGTCGATAATAAATTTATCAAGATTCAAAGGAACACAAAACCACGTACTGGTGTTAATAGAATATTACGGAACACAAGAAAGGAGCCGCTGAAAATAGGGTTCTTCCCATTTTCGATTTGAGGGGTGATTCACCCTACTTAATGGTCACACCTTGTAATTTCGTTTTCTTTTCAAAACAACTTTTCTTTCTTCTAATTTAATTGCTTTAGTGTACAATTTATATTTATAAATTTATATTTATAAGTAAATTGAACTTCTGAGAATGGTACTTTTTATAAAATGTATGCATACCTTTAGATGCGATAGTTTTGAGAAAAATGTTCGTAACGTGATCTCAAGATACATGAGCTGATTTGTTTGATCTTTCAAAGAATACGGTAATGACTAATATCCATCCTTTTCTATTTCTTTGTGATGGTCATCTGTTGTTCTATAAGTTACTATCTACCTTGCACTAATTTTTCTTCCGAGAACCTACTAGAGTGTTTTATTTTCCTCTTAGACCAGAGCAGAACTAGAAATAAATTTAAGAATTTTTTTGGCAACAACAGTTGAATCGTCAGTTTTCTTTTTTTTTTATTTCCCACGACACCCAGCTTACCCAAAGGGTGTAAAGATTGATACGAGTGGGCGTGAAGAAAAATTTCAGTGTAAATGTAATACAAATATTTGTATAATAATAATAATAATAAATATTATATAATAACTAGAAAATCAGCCGTCATGGTATGACGGCTGCAAATTGCCTTTTCATTCGAGAGATTTCCCGTCAGATCTGACGTGTTTAAATAGATGTATATGAGAGAGAAATGTTTAACATTGATTGAAAACAAATAAAATAAACATATGCATTATGACAGGAAATATTTTTTTATTTATATATTATTTACATATTTCTTTATTCAAAAATCTTCTTGGTAAACAACATTCAGTGTGAAGTATTTTTCGTTGTTTAACAATTTTCCTTGTGCTTCAGATGTCTTTGCGTAGACTGTAACGTTGCCAAAAAATATTATCAAATTATATCATCACGATTGCACTAAATAATTAGATGCTTCGTGGCGTCCAAACTGTATCACGCGCATGATATACCTCTGACGTGATTTACTACTTTCTATTAAAAATCGCAAATTAATTTGAAATATATAATTTAAAATTTCTCGGGAACTATTGATCATAGCGAGATAAATTTTATATCAATGGATAGCAAATTTTATTTCACTATTTTAGAGCTATTAAAATTGAAATTAGAACGACAATCATTCTTTTAAATTTAAAATTACTAAAATTTAGGTTTTCTAACAATGAAATAATTCTTTTTAATGTCTCGCAGTGCTATGGCGAGAGTTTTATTGTTGGTGACGAAAGAGCGTTACCGAGAAATCTGGGCAATTATATTAGTAATTTCAATAAACAATCACTGAATTACAATGTCATTCAAGCAATATACATCTTGGGCAATAGACACTTTCCTAGAAATAAACGAAAATCCATAATAAATAAAAATCACACAAAATAAAATGAAAATAGATAAAAATTTTAAAAGTAAACATAAGAAAATAATATAAAAGTACAACCTCATCCAATAAGTGCTAGGTCCAAAAAGTGCGCTTAAACCAACCACACACAAACACGAACGCACACAGAAAAAGAAAATGTCTGCCATACACTTTGGATTTTTTTGTGTCAAATCGTCAGCTTCAAGAAGGGCATGAATACAAAGGAAACTTTCTACTTTTATAGTTTATCGTTTTTAAGCAAATCTTTATATACGATTCCAAACGTTTATTATCATTTTAAGATCTATTTAAGGAAAACGAAAGTCACTGAACAGGCTACACGTTGCAATTTTTCTTTTTCATTGGAGAAATCTAGAAGATTTGCATGTTTCCTTATGAGAATTAGCTTTCTTTTGCAATAAACTGTTCACTTCGGATACCGAAAATAGTTCCTACTTCTTTAAGAGTACCTTAAACTTGTGAAATGTCGTTAAATCAAGCTTACAAGGTGTCTGGAGAGGAGTCCATTTATTTGCTTGTCCCTAACTTCCTTTTATACACCCTGGGCAGATCTGTAGCTAAAGCAAACATTGTTCTCATTATTATTTAATAAATATGTAACTTTAAAAACCAACTGGGGTTTCATTTTAAGTTTAATTCCCATGATGCGAAGAATCCCTTCTTTTATGTGCAAAGTTACCCCAGGTCAGAAAAAATTAATTATAGCTTAAATAACAAATATGATTGGCACCCATAGCAACAAAATAAAATCTAGGTTTATTATCCTCCAGAATTTAAATGACTTGCCTGCAGAATTGTCATGCTTTCTTCACCAGATACGGATTTTTCCTCACAAAAATTCGCTGAAAAACTGGTTCATTTACTCTTCCTTATGGTACGTTCTGAATGATTATTATAAGGAATGAAAGACACTAGCCATTCTTACCAACGGTCTCACGGTATGTGATCTTAACACCAAATCAAGTTTAAAACGAAATATACGCAAAGGGAAGTCTATCCGCCCGCGTTCTTTTGAACACGATTTCTGAAAAAGCACAATGATCTATATGTGGTATATTGTTTTGCCACCAGAATTCTAAGTCTGTATCAAGTTTGGAAACAAATGTGTTAAGAAGTTGACTGTCTGTCGAATTGTAATTTATTGCATATTGAAACACATTAACTCGGAAACGCAATAAGCTAGTGAGATGGATTTAAAAATGTTATCTTTGTACCAGAACTTTAACGTCTATGGCGAATTGTGAACGGAATGCGCCGATGGGTAAACTGTATGTCTGTTGGTAAATGAATGTTCATATTCACGTAGGCACGCAAATATACAACGGAAAAGATAAAATGAATTCTTTATGGGTTTTTTAGTCTAAATGTTAGATCTATCTCTGATTTTAGACCCAATTGTCGACGGGAACTGGTATGAAATGAGTAATCGATATACTTCTCAATATAAGACGAAGCAAAACCCAAAACGCTCCATACGGTGGAATAATATGAGAAAAATGCGGAAAGGAGTTGTTTGTGATTATTTTTAAAAATAAATGAGTATAAATAATGTTAACTAAACCAAAATATAAGGATGCTCTTTTTTCTTCGATACATTCTTCTTTAAATCAAGACTTTTATACTAAGAATATTTATGGATAAAAAATGGGTGTCCTTAACAGACAATACAATGGTATGTTCATTAATGCCACGGTATTTCATCTGGTTAATCTCCTCAACATTTTTTCAAATTTAGTCACTGAAGGCTGCAGAAGGCTTCGAAATCAGAACTCAGTAGCTTCTCTATTAAACTCAGATCAGCTTGTTTCAAGCGAGCACACCCATACACATAAATCTTTTCAATATGGATGAATTATAAATAATAGTATTTGAGCCTATTTGTTCCTTATAAATCATCTTAAGCTTCGATTTCTAACACTTTTTCATTGTTTTGAATAGAAAGTAATGAAAAAAACATGTGTTTCGGAAACTTAAAACTTTTTTTGTTAATTATACGCGTTTTTACGCTCTTTTGCAATTTATACACGTTTTATACTCATAAAATTAGAATTTCTTTTTGCAATCTTTGACAGCTCATTTTTTTTATCAGTAACAATCAAATGTTTAATAGTTTTTTTTATTTGTAAAGATAGAAAAACGTTTAAGAAACTAATTAGAAAATAGCGAGATTTCACAACTCATTATTTAATATGCATAACGTTCTCATTATTACTAAGTATAAAAAACATGTTCAGATGCATTTGGTGCTGAGTTTTTCTTTATTAGACATTTTCAAAGATAAAAAGAAACACTTTCAATTTTCTGTCACAATAAATATGCATACTTTGCTGAAAAAAATCCATTCAATTACATAGTTTCATTAGTCAAGATACTTTAAACAAAACTGCCGATGAAACTAAACTCAAAAAAAAAAATTTTTTTTTTTTTCGAAAGTGTTCCACAATGAATGTTCAATTTCTTTTTTGAGCTTACTGTCACATTTCATTTAAGACTTAATTTCGACCAACTGTTAATTAGTTTGTTCAGAAAATCGATTACATAAATATAGATTTTTTAAGGAGTGAATTTCAAAAGGCGAAATTGCCCTAAGTTAGCAGGAAAGTTATTTTTTTATCTTATGTGTTTTTCTCTTGGTTTTCAGAAATTTAGCCACAATTCTTGTCTTCCTCATATGATGTGCACCTTTCCCGTTATTTTCTCTATTACCATTTTGTTTAAATTCTTAATTACAGGGCTGTTCCTTTTGAAATAAAATTGTTCGAGCAGTTAGTATTCAGTCTATATTTATAATAAAATAATTTATTATCAAGAATATATACTCTAATATTGTTGATTAATTTTTCCACTTTAAATCGTTAAAAAATGCAAGAACACAGCTACCTAACAAACAATTAACATTCAATCATTTATTTATTTTTTAAATTTTAACTGTCAGGAAAATATTTCAAAATTGGATATATTTCCCTGTTATTTCAGAACATGTGAAAGACTACAAAATATGATAAAATAATTAACTTTTCTTCTGCACAAGAAAATCTGATTAATTACAAATGAGAGAATAAAATTGTCCCACGTTGTTCTCACTCAAACCATTTTAACTCAACAAACCTATTCAAATGTTGTTACACAGGGTGTCTACAAATTACTGTCGGAGTTTCCTTACCTCAAAACTTTTGATTATATATATTACCGAGAAAGGAGTGGCGCGTCTAGTAGCTTCATGAGACTTGTGTATCGAGGATTTTCTCCAGTGCTCTTTTGATGTACGTGAGGGGCACGTTATCAAAAGATCACTGGCAGATGACTTGCGCCTAAATGCGTTTTTATTTTTCATTACCCACATTTTTCACAATATCCCTTTCTATATACCTTCAAAGGTCCGTTTACCTTTGTCCCAGCCCCTAATCCAATGATCTTGAGGGTTATTTCCAAGATATTCTTTCAAGAATGTCAAATTATTTCGCACTCTCAACGACAACCGTTGTCATTGTTAAGGAACCTTACAGGAAAACAAGCATCAAGTCCCTCCTAAATTCCTGGATATTTTGTTAATTGAAATTGCAATGAAATACAAAAAGATGTTTCAAAACGCTAGTATAGATTTGTATGTCCGAACAGTTCAGTTTGATAAGCTTTTCCTTAAGCCTAAGCAAAAATATAATTTTTATTCTCACAGAGGAGTTGTGCACAAACATGTTAGCATTTGTATTGCGCCCGACAGAAGTTTAAGTAAGTTCCATTTCCAGCCTTTCGCGGTATACAGGGTGTTGCCAAATTCGACCGACAAATTCAAAGGGGTGATAGTAGACATCAAGAGGATGAAAAATCACCATATAACATAGAATCCGAAACGACGTTTAGTTGGTGAAAATCGCAAAAATAGACGAATTCGGCAACACCCTCTGCAAACGTTGGTAGAAACATCGGTACGCTACCGATCAGCAGATGCCAATCCGAGTTTCCTGGCGCCCTTTTTAGTTTGTCTTAAATATCTCAAAAACTTCTCCGTTTTCACATAATAAATTAAGGAGTGTAAAATTCCTTACAATTTCATGCTTTTATTTTTCTTCAAGTTTTAATATTTTTGCAGATAATGGCTCTAAACTAATTTTTCGTTTTTAGTAATTTATAACCCCCTGGATCATCAAACCTGCGTGTTAACTACCTGAAAAATATCTGTTAAAAATGCGCTTTCATCTTTTAAAAAAAATCGCAGTCGAAACATTATTAGTTTTTTTAATTAATTTTTAACAGTTTCCATCAATTTTCGGAAACCTTGTATTTTTGCGATTTTCACCGACTGAACGTCGTTTGGGACCCTATGTTCTATTGTGATTTTCCATCCTCTTGAAGTCTACTATTACCCCTCTGAATTTGTCGATCGAATTCGGTAAACATCCTGTATAACCCACCTACATTTGTCTGCAAATGTGTTCAATCACGATCTGCAACGAAAGGCTGACACAACTTTTGCATTAAAGGCTTATGAATAGCTACCACCTCTTTAAAGTTTTGTTCTTCTTATTTCGTCCAAAATACTTCTTCAATTTGCTTCTGTTCTAAAAGAAACATAATTTATAATCTATGGACATGCTGTACTAATAAGATTGGGAAGAAGAACTAAGGAAGGAAATAAAAGCAGGCACTCTAATTTATTTATGCTTGAACCAGAAAACAGAAAACAATAGAAAAGACACGTTGATTGCCAAAGACGACTTGTATTTGCAAAATGCAAGTGAGACAACTCCAAAATTTCCGGTTTGAAGCGTTTTATTGGAGATATATTCAATGTATTTAAGTATTTTGGAATAAAGATTCCAAAAGTTATTTACGCTGGAAAGGCCACGCATTATTTCTGCCAACCCATACTCGTTTAATTTTGTTTAACGTTTCCGTCTCAGATGATTCCACAATTTATATTCAATCGTAGATTCACGAAGTATAGCGAACTACTCTTGAAAAATTGGGAAACAAAATGAGAACTTCTAAGAATTCGAAACTTCTTTCCGTCTTTCTTGGGTAAAAAATAAATTTACTTTTTTTGTTTTTGTGCATGCTAGGAAAGGAGAGAAAAGTTGCACTATCATTCAGAAGACCCTCCCCCTTTTCTTGCATTCCGAACTGATTACCATAGTTTATTTTTTCTCCTCTCTTTGGGCAAGAAATAGGGGTATGCAAATGTTATTTTCCTGTGGATCATCAATCCCACCGATATCCGTGATTGAATTACCAAATGCATCTTGATGAATGGCCCCCAAACACTAAGGCTAGGCGCATACAGGCAATTCCTTCCGCAACTAAACAGTTTAGTCGGATTGCCTGCACCGCGCGATTTCACGGCGACTAAACTGTTTAGTTGCGACGGGTGCGCATACATGCGATTTTTAATCTCTTTCGATTCTCCATTTTTGGATGCTCTGGCTGTCTTTTCACGCACTGCGCACGCGCTGCGAGCTCCAAAATGATTTTTTTTATAGTGATACAATTTAGTTTTTCTCAAATTCATTTTCAGCTCACGAAGCTATCATTTCAATGATTAGACTGGATGGTGAACTTTCGTTTTCATTGATTTCTTTCTTTATCAAATGCTTTGATGATCATTACTAGTAATAGGCGAGTTCTGTACATAAGCCTATAATTCGAATTTATTAGGTTAATTTTAGGTCAAAACTGAAATCGTGCTCATTTCTGAATTGTTTTCGTTAGTTAAATACGTCCGTATCTTTTAAGTGCCAGCGAATTATCTTTAAGGCCTATAATTAACTCAAGAACTCGCTCTTAGCTCCTGTTCTATGTATTTAATTAAAAAATAATTACTCAATTTTTGCACTCTAGGTGCTGTACATATATTTCTTTATTTAAATTACTTTTTTGTTTATTGGAATAACTAATATTGCTTTATACATCGAAATTATTTACTGTTTATTAATTAATTACGTAATATTCATTAAAACTTTAAAATAAATCTTTATCTCTTGTGTTTGTTTTTAAACCCAATTTTTCTTAATTCGAACTTTTGGATACATCTAATTTTCATTGTGGATACCTCAGTTTCAAATTAACCAAATTCGAATTTGATATCTATATTCAATTTACAAATAGTTCGCGGAACAATTTATCAAAGTACATCAGTTTTTTCAGAGTAAAGTAGCCGACTACTACTCTACTGATAATAAAGGAGAATGTGTGTGTGTCTTGGCGCTCTACAGGTCAGACCACTGGACTTAGAGCCACTAAATTTGGCACAAACATACTTTGGAGGGTGGGAATGTGCACCTCGGAGCCCTTTTTAAAAATTTTAATTAGAATTTTAATTAAATATTAAGCGAAATTTTGGCGTTTTTCCTTTATAACTTCCGAAAATATTACAGCATAACGCCACCTTGAAAGTGCAAAAAATTACCTTTTCAATGATATCAATTAAGTTGCCGTACAATATTTTCTCTAATTTTAATGAATTTTTAAAAATATTTTTTGGCATAATTTACTACAATACTCTTCATTGTTGCAACGCAATTCAAACCGTTTTCATTGTTTAAACAAACATTTAATTGCGTGTTTCTCCATCATTGTTGAAAGATAAGGCAATATCTTAATGTTTAATGCTATGTTTTAATCAGCACATTTTCATCCAGTTAATATGAGACTGGAAGTAAAATGTGCCGCGCCATTTTAAAGTTAAAATCTAATATATATTTTGCAAGAGGAATAAGAGTGAAGTTGATGCCAACAATGTGCAGTTTGATGTTGCATGACACAACCAGTCACTTGACTCTATTAGGGACGTTCATGCAGACAATGAACAGAACAGGTGTAAATCTACTGAAAGAACATGGATTAAATGTCTATCACAATTTGAAATTGTTAAGGGAACCATGTATATTAAATTATGCATAAGAGATTCCATTGAAATTATATTCCCGGTGAACAAGCTAGTCGCCGAAGATGGCTAGTACACAATGAATACGAAAAACATGGAATGCGACACGATTTTAAATATCCCTAGCTCATTCCAAAAAGCGCACATCACAATAATTAAAATATTTTGTCTATTATTGAAGTATATTGAGTAAATAAATGTTTCATATTTAACAAATGTTAAAAAAAAATGTTTCATAGTTTTCAAATGTTTATAGCACAGGTCACATGAGTTAGATTAAGTTTGCCCAAGTGACAGCTTCTCTTGTGACTCAAAATTTTCTTTTCACTCAAATTTTGAAACGTAAAATGACTACGTTTTCATTGAAGTCTTTTAAAAAGTCCTATTCAATGATATCTCATTCATCGCTTAGTTGAGAAAAAGGGATGTTGACAAAGAGAGATAAATAATATAAAGGATAAAATTAAAATTACTGATTTCAAAGCATCTGAAATATCAACTAAGAAAATACCAATTAAGCTAATTACAATTATGTAATAAAACACATGCATTATTAATAAAAATGGAGCAACAATTATTAAAAGTATGCAAAATTATTATTTATTTTAAAAGTAATAACTGATAATAAATATAGCGCAAGCCTTCTTTCTATACACTCAATCAATAATTCCATATCAATACTAATAATCTCAGCCATTTTTAGAGCTAAATTATTTTAAGAATAGCGCACGCTTCTTTAAAACGCCGTTAATTAAAGCTTCGCGCCAATTTCTGAGCTCGCTTTGTGACCTTCACCCCTTGAATGAACAGAGCAGAGCAACTGTTTAGTTGAATGTATGCGCGCTGCAGTAGAAACCCATGTACTTTACGATAGTTGTGCGATTCTTTAATCAAAAGACGATCGCTGTGGTTTTACGACTGTTTAGTTGCCGAACTATCAAGTTGCATGTATGCGCACTCTAACTTGAGCCCATGGTCTTTTAACATGCAACTAAACTGTTGCCCGATTAATAATTGCATGTATGCGCATAGCCTAAGGGTGAAAATCTTCGACCAATGATAATGACACTTTTCTTCTTCATAAATGAAGATAAATCTTCTATAATTATTCGAAAAAAATCGAATTTCACGAATCTGCTTTGGGAAGAAGGGACATTTCTTCATAATTCGGGAAGCATAGCCTTCAAATTGAAGAAAAGTGTTGAAAAATCAGTATTTGATTTTACTTTTTTACAAAATACTCAAAGAAATATGCTTTCATCTAAAAAATTTTTTGTCTTGCATATTGTATGTGAAAACGGATGGAGATAAGTTTTAAAAGGTTATGTTACACAATGTCTTTTAGCATATGTTTTGAATAATAGTGGTCTGATAATCCCGCTTTCCCTACTGTAGTAATGGTTTTAGGTCTACTATTGTTCATTTTTCTTTTAACTAGTCGAAATGCATAAATTTTCCATGCGTGATTCATCTGTTAACTCAGTAAGAAGGTTAGTTATTAGTTATAGGTATAGAAGTGATACCGGCTTCCAGTTTCATTTTTCCAAGAATTTTAAAATGAATTAATGTGACTTGCTTTATTGCCACGATGCATCCCCACTGCCTGATGATCGTGCACTTCTTCTTTAAATACTAGCGAACATTATAGTGATAATATAAAAAACATTTTTTTTATATCTTTTTCGTCTCTCATTAATTTTGTAACATATGACAATTTTTTTAAAACTGCACGAAAAGTCTCTGCAGTCAACAACTCTTATTCAGCTGCATTACAAACAAAAATAAACTCACAAGTATAATAGCACCAAATAAATTCTTGTAACCAAAAGCAAAGAAAGTCAATGGACAAAATTAAAAACATATATATAAGACTTTAAGCGAAGAAAACAAGAATGGTTTGGCATTATTCCTGTTTTTTCTTGTCTTGAAATCGCCCGATTCTATTATTTTCCGCAGGATTCCATTTTGTTGTTTCCACTCCAGCGTACGAATATTACTCTGATAATATGAGAAATAAATTTTTATATCTTTTTCATCTCTCATTATTTTTGTCTCATTTCAAAGAATGTTCAAAACTACTCGAATAGTTTATGCTCTGTGCGATACAATCATAGATTTGCAATCATAGATTCCCTAAGAATAGTGAAATACTCTTGATAAATTGGGAAACAAAATCAGAACTTCTAAGAACTCGAAACTTCTTTCTGCCTTTCTTGGTAAAAAATAAATTTGCTTTTTTTGTTTTTGTGCATGCTAGGATAGGAGAGAAAAGTTGTACTATCAATCAAGAGACTCTCCCCCTTTTCTTGCACTCCGAACTGATTACCATAGTTTATTTTTTCTCCTCTCTTTGGGCAAGAAATATGAGTATGCAAATGTTATTTTCCTGTGGATCATCAATCCCACCGGTATCCGTGATTGAATTACCAAATGCATCTTGATGGATGGTTCCCAAACACTAAGGATGAAAATCTTCGGCCGATGATAATGACACTTTTCTTCTTCATAAATGAAGATAAATCTTTTACAATTATTTGAAAAAAAATCGAATTTTACGAATCTGCTTTGGGAAGAAGGGACATTTCTTCACAATTCAGGAAGCACAGCCTTCAAATTGAAGAAAAACGTTGAAAAATCAATATTTGATTTCACTTTTTTACAAAATACACAAAGAAATCTGCTTTTATCTAAAAAAATCTTTCTTGCATATTATATGTAGAAACGGATGGAGATAAGTTTTAAAATGTTATGTTACACAGTGGCTCTTTGCATATTTTTTGAATAATTTTGGTATGAACATGCCGATTTCTCTTCTGTATTAATAGTTTTAGGTCTACGATTGTTCATTTGTCTTTTAAATAGTCCAAATGCATTTTTATGAGTGATGCATCTGTTAATTTATTAGGAAGGTTAGTTATTAGTTATAGAAGTGATACCGGCTTCCTGCTTCATTTTTCCAAGAATTTAAGAATGAATTAATATGACATGCTTCTTTGACACAATGCAGATCTACTGTTTGTTGAACGTGCACTTCTTATTTAAAACTAGTTAATATTTTAGTGATAATATAAAAAATAAGTTTTTAAGATTTTTTTCCTCTCTCATTATTTTTGTCACATTTTAAAAAAATGTTTAAAACAGCACTAATAGTATCTACAGTTAACAACTCATATGCAGCTGCATTACAAACAAAAATAAACTCACAATTATAATAGCACCAAAAACATTCTAGCAGCCGAAAGCAAAGAAAGTCAAGCGACAAAATAAAAAACATAAATATAAGACTTTAAGCAAAGAAAACAAGAAATACTAACAAAGTGGTTTACAAATGGTTTGGCATTGTTCCTGGTTTTTCTTGTCTTAAAACTCCGATTCTTATTATTTTCCGCAGGATTCCATTTTGTTGTTTCCACTCCAGCGTACGAATATAACTGTGATAATATGAGAAATGGATTTTTATATCTTTTTCATCTCTCATTATTTTTGTCTCATTTCAAAGAATGTTCAAAACTACTCGAATAATTTGCGCTCTATGCGATACTAGAAACCTTACACTGCTGTATCTAAAACAAAAACAAACAAGCATAATAGCGCAAAAGAAATTCTGGCAAACAAATACAAAGAGAATCAAGCGACAAAGAAATTATAAGACTTTAAGTTCGTTTTCTTAGAAAACACGAAATCCAATCAGAATGCTTTGTAACTGGTTCTGCATTATTCCTGGCTTCTTTTATCTTGAATTTCTTTTCCTTTCACCCACTTCCTATTTTCTTATTGTTTCCTAAAGGATTCCGTTTTTTTATTTCCACTACAGCACGCAATCCTTTCGCCGCCACGCTTGGCGATTATTCATTTGGCTAGACTAGCGTTAAAATGACAGGTTAAACGGAGTTTATGCGCTTACGTATTGGTGAATAAAAGAAGAAAGCAATTGCTTTCTCAGAAAATCGCTCGCAAATAACATAAAACATGTAGAATTCTCGGAGTGAATGTACGTGCTCGCCTCCAAAACAGTGTGTGAAGCAGCTGCTGAGATTCACTAAGGATTTTCTGTGCATTATTTTCTTTTCTTAAGCAGCATTTGTCTAGTATCCTTGATTCAATCGAAGTGGAAGTGTCAGCTTTGTCGTTAACTAACTAACTTAATTCATCATTACATTTTAATAAAAAAGACTTTTCAATGATATTTCCTTTGCATTTCAATACTAAACTTGAGCAGAAAAGTATATTTGCGAGTGACATTCCAAAAGTAAGGTTGTCATTCTTTAACCCTAGGGATATTTATGACTATCCGAAACATACAATGGCATAACAAAATGCAAAACTTTTTCTACATATCCGCCATCGACATTGATACATTTTGAAATCAATTTCAAGTAACCTCCCTGGTAATAATCGTTGCCCCGATTGGGCGAAGGAAGTTCTTCACATCTAGCTGCACATCTTCATTGTTTTAGATGTGTCGTCCCGATAGTGCTGACTTCAATGCAAGGAAAATGAGAAGATGGGTACCGAAGGACCTCACGCTGATAACAAGACTGCAAAAATGGCAAAGAGTCTCGATTGGTGTTGTTCCTGGACGATAATGCAAGACCCCGCACTACAAGGGACACAACAGAACACATTCGTCTCCTGGGATGGGAGACATTGGATCACCCAGCCTACATCTTGCCTGATGCCCGATCTTGTCCCATCAGACATTCACCTTCTTTCTGTATTGAAGTTAATACTATCGGGCGTCACTTCCGAAGCAATGAAGAGGTGCAACAGGCTGTGATGAACATTCTTCATTCGCTGGGCAGCGATTTTTACCAGGATGGTTTCTTGAAATTGATTTCACGGTACGAAACATGTATCTATGTCGGTGCAAAATATGTGGAAAATTATCCAACAGTTTGCCTTTTGTTATTCCATTGTATGTTTGGATGATAATATAGCCTCCATGTGAAAACGCATGACGAATCTTACTTTCAGAACGTTCCTCGTAATGTTTGCTAGATATTGTAAGATAAATAACAATTTTAATAATTAAATATTCTGAATAATGGAACACTTTTATGAATAAATACAATTACAATATTTTAATATCATTATTTTTTATATTCATGTTTGTAGGCAGAAGTAAGTAAACATAAATAAACTAAAAGACAATTTTATTCCGTGGTCGCAGTTACTAGAAGAATAGAAATGTTATTAAAAATGAATGCCGGTTTTTGATTTTGAATATTTTAATTGACAAGAAAATTAAAATTCAGAACTGCTTCATATATAATCCCTGAATCAAACATTTTTTAAACCTTGTGCTGAGATTTCCCAAATATTTTTCAGCAACAAGATTTTATTTTAAGCAATCGATTAAAAAAAGTTGCATTCTTTTAATTTGTTCTATGAAGGCAAACATGTCAAGTTAAATAAAAAAAGCTTTTAAAAACACTCTTACATTATATTCCAAAAAGCGGAAATTCTTTATTTTAATTATTTTCTACTGTATTGTCTTTGATACAAAATTCCTTATTAAAAACGTTATGGAATGATAAATCAATTTTTTCTAAAACACAATTCCCGATGGTGCGACAGGTATGTATTATTTTCATTCAATTGACTAGTAATTAAACTCTAAAAATATTAAATTAGAGTATTGTCATTGAGAGTGCAGAAGTTTCTATCCAAACACCTCTAGCACAACAGGAAGCGAATGAAAAATTGATTACGAAGTTCCATCTTTGCTGAATTAAATGAAATTCCTCAAGCCGAATTTTAAAAAAAGGAAAATATGTCAAGTTAACCCTATGAGCCCTATCCCGCCTCAAACCGCAATATTCGAAAGAGGCCGGAATCAGGCAGTATCGGGCACCTGAGTGAATTTTACGGAAGAAAAGTTGTTCATTTCTTTGTTGACAATTGATCGCCCAAACTTGAGTGTCGTCCTCCTGGAATTTCTGTAAAGAAAGGAAGGATTTCATTCTGTTTTAGTGAATGAAGATTTACTTCAGTTTTTGAGGTGCTGGAATTCTCACTCTAGCCGGGTTCAGAGAGTTAAAAAAAGAATGTGTAAAATTAGGTGATTAATCCTGAATATCGACTTGAAATTTAGTCAATCATTTGAAATAATATGTTTGGTATTTGAAAGATGCCCCCCCCAAAAAAAAAGAAATATTGATAGTGGTTCTTTCTTGTCTTTCAATCTAGGATTTTTCGGGTAACGAAGGGTCAAAATGTGGACTTTTGTCATATTCCTCATTGAAAAAAACCCCATTTTCAAATTTTTGCTAGGTGTAACCTTCGATAACGTCCCCAAACCGGATTCTAATTTTATTTTGCATCTTTCTTTTTGTCGCTTTATTCAGTTTGCTTTTGGTATTTTTCTTGAAGTATTTGATGAAAGATTTGCAGTATCGAAGAAAGGAGTCTACATTTTATTTAGATTAATTGCTTCAACGTCCGTTTAAAAAAGTCATCGTTGACTTCACAGGTACGAATATCTTTATTTTGTTAATCGTGAAACAATTGCAAGGGTGATAACTAAACCTTGCTTAAGCGTGCTATCAACAGAAAAACGTTTGACCTGAGAAGAAACATTTATTTTGCACTTGTTTTTAAAAAAAGATATAAAGAGGATCAATAATTTAACGCATAACTTTAGCGCAAACACACAACAAAACAAACACCTAACTTTTGTGAAATTATCTTCTCACAAAACGAAAAATAAAACAATGCGAATCGTTGTCATCAAATCTTTAAAAAATAATAAATTCATCATCTACTATTTATGTTCGTTAGGTTAGATTATTCAACTTTAATGTATCAAAAATGGCCGATGGGTGTACGGTGGAAACAGTCCAATAAGCAGAATAATACAGAACGAAGCTTAATTCACGAATATTCCGGAAAACGCGAAGAACCGGAAATCAGAACAAAACAGCACCTGTACAACTTAGCAACACACACAGAAAGCAAATCACTAATAATAAGAGTAACAATACTTTCAATACCCCTCAGCGTCCATTAGTTTACCAATTCGTCTATTAGTTTGCAATACTCAAAGAGATTCAAAGGCGTTAAAACGCATTCCCATGACATTCACTCCTTTCAAGACCTCCGCGTATTTATGCCTTTTCCGATAGGATGCGACGTCACATAGACTCATCTAGAATAATCTCTGTATTTCTCTTCCTAATAGAGATTGAACGATGATTCTAGCATTTTCGAAGACCTTCATTTTGTTGCCAAAGTCGCTGAATTTGTCGCAAAGTCTCCAAAACGATTACCAAGGTGGGGGGATCATTGGCTTCTATCCAATAAGAATCTCCGTAAAACATTTTTTTAACAACTGGAATAGCAGAGTAGGAGAAAGGATTTTACAGATTTGTAACAATACGCATAAATTCTTGATCGGCATTAATATAAACATGCACAGTTTTTTTAAATATTCTGGTGAAAAAAATTAATAGAATTTGCATATTTTATCGAATTTCATGAAAAGAACTGAACTGAATGGAAAACCACTGCTTCTAGACGAAAATGCAAATCTTGCACGTCAAATACGTAAGCGTACACTTGTGTGTAGGCGGAGCTAGTAGAGAAACAGGCTTGAAAGCGCGCGTAAGGTAAGACGCATTTCGTTCACTAGCACACCTCGGCGAATTTCTTGGTCTTATTCTGCAGCAATCGGTAAAATTCAAATTGTAACAGTAAAATTGAGTAACCACCAACGTTTAGATGATGGAATGAGGTGGCGAATTGTGGGGAGGCTAGAAGCAGGCCAATCTCAAGCCCAGATTTGTAGAGAGTTCAGTTTAACGTCCAGCATCATTTGTAACTTATGGAAATAGCTCCAGGATATCGGATCCATCGAGAGAAATCCTGGGCAAGGTCGTCCAAGAGCCACCACGGCCACAGAAGATCGTTATTTCTCCATTATAGCGAGGTGTAATAGGGGTGCTACAGCTTCTCAGCTCTCCTGCGACTTGTATGCAGCCACAGGAACCCGTGTATCAAGGGTGACTGTTTCCAAAAGACTTCATGAGACAGGGTTGTTTGCAAGAAGACCTGCTGTTTGCGTCCCGCTCACTTCTACGAATAGGAGAGTCCTTTTAGCATAGTGCAGAGAGAAGAGAGATTGGATTATGGATCAATGGGCGACCGTTCTCTTCATTGATGAGTCACTGTTCAGCCTAAACACGGTTCTTGCCGTACGTTCATATGGAGAGAACCAGTTACTCGCTACCTACCCTCCAATGTCCGTGAAATCGACCATTATGGCGGAGGGGGTTTAATGGTCTGGGCAGGCATCATGTTGGATGGACGAACACCTCACCATGTCTTTGAAAGGGACACTGTGACTGGCGTGAGGTATAGGGATGATATCTTGGAGCCCTATGTTAGCCTTTTCAGGGGTGCAGTTAACCCTGAGTTCATTTTAATGGACGATAACGCGAGGCGACATAGAGCTCTTCTATTCGACGAATTTCTAGAGAGTGAGGATATTCGCCGGATGTATTGGCCAGCCAGATTTCCAGAACTCAACCCTATAGAGCATGTCTGTTACGCTCTGGGGAGGGCAGTTGCAACTCGCAACTCCCCTGCAGAACCATCCAGGAAATGAAAGCAGCGTTGCAGAACGAGTGGGACCAATTGCCACAGGAAATGATAAACTGCCTTATTTCGTGTATGAAGTCACGCTACAAGGCCTGTATATCTGTAACAGGAGACCATAACCCCTAATTAACTATTTTTTGTTTATTCTGCAACCGCTGTTTCAAAACTTCAGATTCCAACGAGTGTTACGCACGATCATGCGTATGTATTACAATTGTTGAATTGTTATTTGTTTGGTATTGTATCAATGTATGTACATATCAAATTTCATTAAAATCGGTCCAGTAGTTCTAGAGATAATCGACCAAGTCTGCAAATTCTCTTAACACTCTCACTACGACACCCGCCCCACCCGGCTTGGTAGGTTCTGTACGAGCCAGGCGGATTTTCGGGCGGGCAGGGGTCAAACTAGGGGTGTCGGTAGTAAAGCGAATTTTCCCCAAGCGTTTCTTCGAGGAGGGGAAACGTCCGCTATTCATAGCTGACAGTGATGAATTGATTTCGCCTGCGGGAAGCTTCAAATGTTTTCAGAAAAAATTGAATGCTGAACTTTCAAAATAAGATTCTGAAATAATTTTAACCTGTTGTATTTTTTAATAAACAAGATCTGTATTTATTTGAATGAAAAAATATTGAAGCGTAAGAAAACTGTTTCAAAATTTAAATTTCTTAGAAATTAATTTATTGGAGTAGATTTTTTCGAATTTCTTGTAATGAAGACAAATATCGTTTTGAACGTTAATATATAAACAATGTTTCATTTAAAACGGGTTAACTTTTACTCCTGAAAATATAATTAAAATTATTTACTCATGAATATGTAATTTTTTGATTGATTGGGCTTGATTAAAGGATTCAAGATTTTAAATATAAACAAACAAAAACAAAAAAAATCGTAAGCTGTGGTAATTGTTTTTAGTAATGTCCTGGATTTTTAAAATTTCTTGCAATTTTTTCTTCTCGATGACAATACACCAGTTTTAATATTTTTATAACTTAATTATAAATTAATCGATTAAAAGAACTAAATTTCAACTCCACACAAGAGGCGTTTCATAATTGCAAATTTGTGTAAGATTACATAATATTTATAATAATGAATTAAACAAAGATTAATCAGTGAGAAATAACTAAAATAAAATGCTTTCCCATTATATAGAACTAAAGAAAAGTGTACATTTAAAAGTTGTTTTTATTAACTCTGTTTTTTCTTAAAATCAATGCTGTAAATGGTTTGTGCAATAACATGTAAAATACGAGACATTACATTTTATTTCTAAGCGATAAGGAGTCATATTAAAAAAGCATATATCAGTGATATAACTTCATTTTTTAAAAAAGTATTGATTGAAGTTTTTCTACGTAACATTTGAGGGACCAATAATTAAAACACATTCACACTAAAAGCTTTCCAAACTGAGTCGGGATTGAAAAATTTGAAATTCTCTGAAACATTGGCTAAAATTTAATGAATTGACTAAACAATCTCAAAAATTAAAATTCACGAAAAGATCAACAACTTTACTCAATTTCTACAGGCGAAATAAAGAATTAGAAAAAAAAATAAAAACAGCCTCGACTAAAATATTTTACCTCAAACAATTTTTAAATATATGATAAAACCCCCTCCGAATCTAATGCAGTAGATTTATTACTTTCTGAGTTTGCTGCTTTTATTGCTGATAAGTTGCTTTATTTTAGATTCTTTTTATTAAATAAAAAAATCTTTCCTTATAAATTAGGTATTAAAAAGACTAGTTGAAATTCAATTAATCGCAAAGAGTTTAATCTCGAGTCAACTATCGTGAGATATAATGAATGGTGTACCAGTTTTCTTAGTTAAATCCATCTACTATATTCCATCTATGTTATACTCTTATATATAATTCACTTACAGTACTCTAAAGTTTCTAGTTTATCTCTTTTTCGTACAAAGGAAATATAGACGTTCGCAATTCTATTTTATTTCTTACGAACATTTGCGCTTTTCTCAAAAATAAGTTCCCTTAAAATTGTTTATATTTCTCCCTTAGTCTAAGAAAGAAGCGTGTATTTTTCATACAGAAACATAAGTCTCTCTATGTGAAAAGTAATCTGTTAACCTGTTGCATTGTCATTACAAAATGTACCCTCAAATCAATCACCGAATGTCACTACTGTTAGTGTTAAAAATGACCGAAACGCTGCATCTGCCCTTTACAGTCTATTTCAGAATCATTTATGTAGTGGTAAAATTACATGGAACATATGCCAGACAGATTTTGCAGTAGAAATAGGAGCCTTGCTTTGTAAAGGAGCCTATTTTCTCTTGTTCAGTGTGGATTGAACAGGACACAACTGAATTCCGAAGGGGATGTTCTAAATATTCCCTTTTTATTCTTAGTCATTTCTGAAGGTTACCAGTTCAGGATGCAACAGGTTAATTTATCCCTCTTAAAAGGGATACCATTTTTGTGAAGAAGAATTACAATCCAAAAGTGTATCAAATAGCTAGTAAAAAGAATATAAATATCCATGGCAAATATCATTCCCTGACTACTGTGCTCCACATTATTTTATAATTAAATAAATTGTTTGAATATATTGAGCAAAATGACATTAAAAACAAAGATATTATAAAACCCTACTATCGTGGTAACAATTGAAAAATCGCATTATGTTCGCATCCAGGACTGTATCATTCAAATAGCGACCCCAGTCTCTAACCGAGGGTCACGCTCCAGAGGGCTTTCGACCACCAACTGTGAGGAGAAAAGGGGAGAAGGCGGACGAGTCCATTTCACGAATCCATATGTCAACAAAACCTCCGTATACAAAGGTAGTAAGATTTTGAGGGTCGCTAGGAGTCAGAGGGTTAATTTCTTACCCCAGTGTACAATTGTAAAAATCTGTCAGATCAAAAATCCATTTGCTTCGGAGAAAAAACATACAAAAATGTGAAAAAGAATTATTTGTTCTTTGATTTAACATTGCAGAAAATGTTATATTTTCAGAAGAAGAAAAAATCCAAGAAAAGAACAGAAACGTAGACTGTAATAACAAACGCAATATTTGAAACAATAGATTTAAAGATATCTCATTGGATAAATCATTTTGATGAATAGCCTAAATTCTTTTGAAAAAGAATTTTACAAAGGTGTGAAAAGGGAAGAAAAAAAATAATTAGATAAATAGTTGGGAATTGAAAGTTGCCTACGTGTGAAAACGATTCTTGAAGATTGAATTCTCTTAAAAACAATTGCTATGGTACAAAAATTATTTACTTTCACGTTTTTCTCTATTGTGTCAAAAGCAAATTTATTTTTACAATTTTTTTTCACACTACATAAACACCATTGCATTCATATTGCAACTATTATAGTGCATCAAATCAGACAATATACTAATTTCAATTACAGGTATAATTAAAATGGCCGAATGAGGTCTTAGAAATAATTTTAGGGAAGTATTTCTAAGACCGTAACAAAACGTTTTTAAAAAATATGAAATTAAAAAAAAATTGAAGTAAGAAAATCAGGCATTTTTAATTTCAACCACATTTTGAGCATTTTTACCATTGTTATTTGAATTATTTAAGTGTTAGGTTGCTCTTGATTGAAGATATTAAAATACCATTTAGACTTAATTGCATTCTAATATTCAATTTTTCAAATTAAATGCGAATATTGCTAATATTTTAAATTATTGCATTTTTAAATCGTTATGACGATGCCATTAAAAATCCGGCAAAAATATTTTAACCCTTTTTTGTGTTTCTGTAATCGCGACTGCAATTGCAAATAAATTGTTTAAGAAAATAAAAGTAAAGATAACAAAACAATAAAACTACCTTCGTTGAATGGACACTTTTTTAATATTTTCAGGTTACACCAAAATCATTTTCTTCTGATGAAAGTTTCAGAATAAAATCTTTTCTTTCTGATTTTAGTTCTGCGTTCAAATTTTTTTTTTGAATTTCTGAAAAGAAGGAAGTATGAGATGATATTTTTTTATTATTTCATTTATTGTTATCATTTTAATTTTATAACTTTTTTTGGTAAATCTCTTAGAAAGTGTAAGAGTTAAGAATAATTTCATATCAAACGCTTAAATATTCATTATTGCCTGTACACTTCCTTTGATTAAAGTAATTTAATATCTATGACACATAAGCGATCTAATGTACTTTTAAGAAAAAAAAGGACATTATGTTTCTTTTTTATAATTTCATGTGCAGAAATGCAGATATTTTTTCAATTATCTTTTTCATTAAATGAATGAATGAATTTTTCATAAATAGTACTCTTGTTACTGAAGGCTTTTGAATCGAAAAAGGAAAGTCATCAAAATAATGAAACTTGAGCCTTTAATTTTTCTTTGTCTCCCTTTTTAAATTTTTTATTCACATATTGTTCATAACATCATTCTCTTGTTCTATTAGTTACGTGATCGAAAGAAATAATTTAGGAGAACGTCAATTTTGTTTTCTTAAAGGTCGTCTTTGTTTTTATTGACTTGCTTTTATTCCGGAAACAGCTTTTTTTTGGTATTGGTTTATTTCTAATTGTCTATTTTATTTTTAAATAGCTATCAATATTTTATTACAGATATGATCCCAAAACATTTTTTAAATTTTTAATTGAATGCATAGAAAACCATCGACAGTTTTATACTAAAAAAGCCAATGATTGAGAAGTGTATAAAGAATCATAGAAATATTTTAGCTAAATAGAAGCATTGAATGAATATTTATCAAATAAAGAAGCATTTCATTGCTGTTATTCAGTTTTCTGTCATTGATTTCTTTTGAAATTAAATCTAATTTAGTTTGAAATGATAATAAATTCCATTCCGTACGTTTCCGAAGTGGAAAAGAAGAATTTAAATGCTTTATATATATAATGCAAACTATGAAATTTTACAGCCTTATTTATTTGAAATAAATGCAGATTGTGAAAATGCATAAATTTATAAGGGATAAAAGAATTGTAATAAAGATAATGGAATTTTAAAAAAAAATATTTTATTCTATTCTATATTCATATAAAAATAAGCCTAAATATATTAAGTTATTATAAAACTCATTTTACCTCAGTTATTTTAAATCTGAACCGAAAGTGTTTGGTTTAATTTCGTCTCAGAATTTATCGATGACGATTTTTTAATTTGAAAATTTAATTGCGTTTTGACATTGTAAGTTAATATTCGCAAATTAGAAAAGGACATTTCTGTGTGTCTTACATAGATGAAATAATGATACAATTAATAGTACGAAGATTTAGTATTCATCTAATTTCTTTCTCTTTACTAAAAAGCTTTTTTTTACTTCATGAAATGGAAACCGAGTTCAACCAATGAGAGTTGTGTTTGCCAAGAATATTTAGGCAGTCTTAAAAGGACAGGGTGTTGTAGCTTCCTGGTAATTTATAATTAAATTGACTTTAAATGGTAAAATTGATTCGTTAACCCTCTGATTCCTAAGAACATTGGAATACAACGACCTTAAAATACGGAAACGCCCGAGTCTCTCTTTGAAAGATAAGGGAAATTTACTTTCCCTCTCGAAAACCACAATCACAGCTGGCACTGTCCGAATTCTAAGAAAAGTTCTCTTTTCCGCAAACCCAGCTGGGAGATAGTCCATTGCAATTAGACCGAAAAATGGCAAATATGGGAAAAAATTTATATAGTTTTGAAACTTTGGTCAAATACTTCTTCGACCTCAAGGATATCAGAACCGAGAAGTTTCCTTCTCTCCGGGGAGAGCTTCCGCCGCTAGGGGGAAAACTGAAGTGAAGTGGAGTGTTAGGTCAGTTTTTCCTAGATTTCTTCAACGCTACACATTCAATGTTAGAAGTGGTATAGAAAAAAGTCGTAGAGCATAAAATTCTGCGCTGAATGAGAACCAACACTACATATTTTGTTGCAGTAGTACGATTACAAACTCTTATCAAAATTGCAATGATTTTTCAATTTAAAAAAAAAATCATTATTCTTACAAAAGACGACGCATACAATCAAATATTCTATCTAAATAAAGTTTGTATGTATAAGTATTCACTTTTGTAAGCACATGCATATGTCAGAGCTCTAGTGTGGTGTGGAAGTTAGGAAAGAGAGTACAACTAGTCCATTGCAATGAGACCGAAAAACGACAATTACGAGAAAATTTTATAAAGTTTTGAAACTTTGGTCAAATACTCTTCTGACATCAAGGAAACGGAAACCGTAAAGTTTCCATCAATGAGGGGGGAACTCCCCCCACCCTCGAACTTGCAAAACCATCAAAGCACAGAATGATCGTAACTAGCTTATAAAATAATAATTAACATTGCTTATTTTTTTAACTGCAATAAATTATTTTCATAAATATTCTAATTATATGTGCCCTTGTGTTGGCCATGTTTCATAATATGTTTGATATAGTTGCAGAGCGACCAGTTGGTAACACTGACAACCTTTACTACGTTCTTGATGGAGGGTCTCTTATTCATCGTGTAGTATCACCAAAGCAAGAGACTTTCGGTGATGTTTACACCACATATATGTCTTATATCAAGAGGCATTACGGCGATGAAGTAACATTTGTGTCTGACGGATATACCGAAAGCACAAAGGTTAACAAAAAGGTTATTGAACGCCAAAGGCGAAGGATGAAGCGTACCTCAAGAAAAATAATTTTTAATGAAAGCACCTGAGGGATCTATGGATTGGGAAAACTACAAGCAGTGCAATTGTTCAACCTCAGTAAATACCTGCAAGATATCCCTGAGATCTTTAATAACCCTAAATCAACTTACACTGAGATTGAAAGAGCAGGAGAGAGGTTCATCATCGTATTGTACAGCAACACGAAGAAAGAGGAAATTAGCCTGAATAATTTGAGCAATTGCACTGCTTGTAGTTTTCCCTTTCTATAGAACCTTGAAGTTGTGTCACAACCACTAATCGCATGAACGAAGAGAATGGATATTTTTGCATTCGATCACAAGATCAGAATTCTGCATTTCTTTAGAGCTAGAGAACCTATCTTTGACTTTACCCTTACCCTCTTTCAGCATGAGAATATCTATATAGGCTGGAGTAAGAGCAGTAAGTAAAACAAGAATATCAACATCTTGGCCAATTACAACAACTTGTTTCTTAATCTTCTCGTATGTCTCTATAGTGGTTTTCACAATATGTACATCAGCATCATCTGTTGCTACAAACGTGCATATGCCTACATTCTCCAAGTGGCTAGTGAGTTTTCGAAATGAAAAACTCCTTATTTGCAAGATTGCTTAGAAATTGTCTCTGAGGCTCAAGGAGAACTGTGCTTTCATTAAAAATTATTTATCTTGAGGTACGCTTCATCATTCGCCTTTGGCGTTCAATAACCTTTGTGTTATCACTGCTTTCGGTATATCCGTCAAAAACAACTGTTACTTCATCGACGTAATGCTCTTTATATAAGACATATATGTGGTGTAAACATCACCGAAAGTCTCTTGCTTTGGCCATACTACACGATGAATAAGAGAGCCTCCATCAAGAACGAAGGATGTCAGTAGTAGGTTGAGTAGTAGAAGGTTGTCAGTAGTACCAACTGATCTCTCTGGAACTATATCAAAGATATTATGAAACATGGCCAGCACATATAATTGAAATATTTATGAAAATAATTTATTGCAGTTAAAAAAATAAGCAATGTTAATTATTATTTTATAAGCTAGGTGCGATCATTTTGTGCTTTGATGGTTTTGCAAGTTCGAGGGCGGGGGGAGTTCCCCCCTCAGGGATGGAAACTTTATGGTTTCCGTTTCCTTGATGTCAGACGAGTATTTGACCAAAGTTTGAAAACTTCTCATTGGTTCTCATTCAGCGCAGAATTTTATGCTCTACGACTTTTTTCTACACCATTTCTAACATTGAATGTGTAGGGTTGAAGAAATCTAGGAAAAACTGACCTAACACTCCACTTCACTTCAGTTTTTTCCCCCAGGGGCGGAAGCTCCCACCGGTGAGGTGGAAACTTTTCGGTTCTGATATCCTTGAGGTCAAAGAAGTATTTGATCAAAGTTTCAAAACTATATAAATTTTTTCCCCTATTTTACCTAATTGCAATGTGCTAAGAACCACTCTAACAAAGAAATCGTACGCCACGGGTGTGAAATCAATCAAACTTAACGAAAGGGAGGGGAAATTTCATAATGATATTCGGTCGGCCACCGTCTTTTGCTTGAAGGGACGTTTGGGACTTTCCAATATCGAAAGAGTTAAAGGAGAGAGGAGGAGTGAAATAATCTATTTTTTTTTTTAAAAATTATTGTCTAACCAACAATTTCATACACGTCAGAAATCAAGTTTTTAGCATAATTACGATCATTCAATTACATGAATAAAATTTATTCCCTCTTTCGGATGTTTAAAACAGATTTCTCGCTTAAAAATGGAAGAATTAGGAGCTCTCTTCTTGTTTATACCAGAAATATGAGAAAAATACCATCATATGAAATGGAATTACATTCAGTTCCAGCAGCAGCAATATGATTTATCCTTTGAATTCGAGAACTCCTCTAAATGCTCCAGCACGATGCTTAAATAACATCACCAGGATTGAACATTTTCAAAATAAATATTTGTGGATCATCCATCAAGAATTATTTCGTAATTCAATCGGTGAGGTCAGCGTGATTGATGACTGGAGGAAGAATAAATTTTGAGTCCACTTATTTCTCACCAGGAAGAGAAAAAAAATATTCTACTAAACTCATAGGAAGAAAACACTTTTGATCAATAGACTTTACCTCTTGTTTTTGCTCAAGAAAGAAGGTGCTTACTTTTCTATAAATGGAAACAGTTTTCTATTTTCGAAGTAGTAAATTTTGTCTATAAGATTTTACGAATGCATTTATTTTTCTAGTGAATCTTTCTATAATCTTTTTTAATATTTTTGCAGTTGTATGTTAAAAGAAAGATCAGATTATTAGGTGTAGAGGCGTTTAGGAAATGCAAGTTTTCTGGGCCCCTTACAAAACAAATATTTTTTTATTATTTTTGATTTAATATCTATATAAGCAGTCATTAAGTAACAAATATTTCGAAAACCTGATATAACAAACATTTAATTGCGGTTTACCTTCAAGAGGGTTAATTTCAGTATCTCTCGTATAAAAAAATAAAATCTTAAGTTAATTTTAAGCAGAATGGTAAAAAATTGAAGGAATAGTAAAAAATGGTTAAACAGAATGATAATTAATGGTTAAACAAAATTGTAATTAATGGTTAAACAGAATGGTAAAAAAATTAACGCTTTCTAAATACTTAATTACAAAGCTTGTTAGAGCTATTGACTTGTGAGACAGTCAACTAACCACTAAAAAAAATGGACAACACTGATCTGAATGACAATTTGAAGAATATGAAAAAAATCTTTAAAATAATGTTCTGCTATCTAAGCCATTTTATACGAACATGAAAACTAAGCAACTTTTATAAAATGTACTTTTGGAGAAGGTAGAAAAGAATCCGGCCTTGCAGACGTCATCAAGGGTCACCTTCGATTTGATTTAAATTTGGATATATTCGATTAAATGGCCTTATGAATCTAATGATAGCACAAAACTACGTATATATTAACCTAAAAATACCGCCAGAAACAACTCTAGGCCTTGAAGCCCCCCAAAGCTGAAGGAACCCTACGCTGTTGCCTACATTGCCTATTTGATAATCTGGCCCCAGTTAAAAGAACTTAAAGTTTTGTTAACAAATACTGAAAGATATGGATGGTTTATTAAAAGTTTAATGATAATTAATTAAATAGTTATTTTCATATATATTAAAGACATGATAATATTTTAATCCCCAGCAACTTCGGGCATATTAGTTTGTAACATATAACACAGAAGAAAAACAATCGACTTGTTCGCCGAATTTCACTGAAAAAACGAGTAAATGAAGTTCTAAAATGAATCCACAGTTCGCCTTTTTATCCGATATCTCAGACCGTTTTTCTTTAATTCCAACAATAAAGACAAGTTTTTCATTACAGCAGTAAAGAAAAATATAACAAGATTCTTCCTATACCAATCAATAGCGCTGTGTTCAAATTCTTTTCTTAAATCTTTTCTTTTTTTTTTCAAACCTTCTTAAAGGCAGCGAGTTTTGAAGCAAGACACGTAATACAAAGAAAGAAGCGCCCTCAGTGTTTAACAATGCTTTGGTTCACGGTACAAGGACTTTGATAGAACTTTGGAAGTAAAGTGAAGTGAGTGTTTAATCCGGAAGTAGAATTGTAGTCTGCAGTTCCAAATCCAACCACGTGAACAATTCATGTTCATCGGAATTCCATTGATTTCGATTTGAAATTCCGTAATTCCATAGGAATTTTAGTTTATATTTTTTATTCTCTGAGAAATATGCAGAGGGAGAAAAAATAGAGGGATTTAATACTCTTTTATCTTTCCAGTCAGTTCTAGAAATCAATTCCTTTTGACCTTCAGAGTATCTGCAGAAGCAGAGGACTTATGAAAAGGAAAGCTGAGTATGCTTTTGAGTATTTAAGGAGAATTTGAAGTGAAATTTAGAACTGTTTTACTTTGGGCTTCGAATTAAATAATTCGTTTTGAAATATTCATTCCAATTCTATGCTTTCGAAAAATTTTTTCTACATCTAATTTTCATTTTAAATATTCAGAGAAGAAAAGATTCATATTCTTTTTTTTGCATCTAAGACAGATAAAAATATATTATGCAAAATTTTAAATTTAAATATTAGTGTTTGATGGTAGCGAATTCAGTAACTTTAAACAGCATTCGCAGCGTCGTAAAAAAAAAAAAAGTTATTCTTAGGATTTTTAGAAATAATTTTTAATAATAAATCTAAGCTTTGCTAATTCATTCTAATTTCTTTAAGTCTACAAAAAAAAGTTATTCATGTCACACTATGCCCAGATGTCTAGCCATTAATGTGAAGAATTTGAAGGTTGTGCAACTCTTCCCATAGATGAATTGAAATTAATGCCTAAACAGAAAATCCCGCCGAATCTGAAGTCTATGAAGTAGTATAATTTTTGGAAGCGAAATATCTTTCGGCAGCTGTGATTCATCGATAACTGTGTAATGTTAATGTATTTAGATCGTATTTTTTGTTAATGTATTACACACTGTATGAATATTAAGTCTATTTAAGGTACCTATTACATATATTATTTTTTGAGGGTTGTATTTTTATTCTATATTTATTATTTTATTGTATTTATTATATTTTATTATTTATTTTTATTTGTTAATTTATTGTTTTTATTATATTTTATTATTATTATATTTTATTATTTATTTTTATATATTATTTTATTGTCTTATATGTGTTTTATTGTATTTGTTGGCGCTTTTGAACTGTAAATTGGCATTTTAGCGATCAATGATTGCCAGAATATGTGAGCGCGCCAATGCGTACTTGACTAAGCATTACTCTTGTCTCTGTTCTGTTAGAAAACCATGTATATAGTTGTTGTTGTGTGTGTGTGATCGTACAGTAGACGTTGTGATCATGAACAAGGGCTCTGCTTCAACTTTCTGATTAAACGGACAACACAATACGAATTCCACTCTACTGCTCTCCGTGAGATTAGACGGAAATAGTATTTGTTATGTCTATAGTGATTATATTTGTTGAATGTTTGTGCAATGTATCATTTTTTGTACCCTTCTCAGCCGCGACCGCTAGAAAGTCAATACCCTATGGGTGAGTCGGTCAGCGTGGGTAATAAATACATAAATACATGTATTTAGATGATCCATCCAAACAATGATTCATGGTATATACTGAGATCAAAGTGTGAAAATAAGAAATGAAAAATTTTTAGTTTCGTAAATCCTTGCTGTTCTACATTCAACTTAAATATCCATTAAATAGATGTAAGCACTCTTCTTTCTAATCAGCAAAAATCGAAAATGTTAATCTCTTACTGTGAAGAAAAAATTCTTAAAACAAATAATTAGAAACTTGCGTGGTTTCAAAATCGATTAACTAACTTGGATTGCATTTTTAATTTTGCTTGACGCAAATAAGTTCAGTTCCAAAGTACTTAATGCAAAGCAAGTCTTTCCCTTGTTGACAACTTCAAGGACATAAAAAAATACCTTTTGGGTTTTCTCTCGTTTCCATCACAATAAATATGCTTATATTGCTGAATTAATGTCCATTCAATTACTCGGTTTCCATGGGCTAGATTTTTTAAGCAAAGCTGCTGAATAAGGAAAAGAATGAAATTCCTTTTTTCTAATTTTTCGCCATCATTGTTGGATTTCTTTTTCTAACTTCTTGTCAGATTTCGTTAATGACCTAATAGTTTTGTCCTGAAAATCAATTAAGTAAGCATGAAATATTTAAAAGTGGAATTTAGTAGGCGAAATCTTTTGAAATTGGCAATAATTGTTTCTAAAATATTCTAGTGATTTTAATATTCTATGATAATTAAGCCTAAAAAGTCTTCCATGTATTCAAAAGATTCCACAGCTATTTGTCATAAATTTTCATCATAATGAATGTTTATGAACACAGTCGGAGAACTAAGTGATATTAAACACAACTAAACAAATAGTAGCTTTTAGCTATTTTTAAAGCGAGGAGGGGTGAATATTCCTTATTAGAAAATATTTTTTCACGCAAAAGATGGGAAACATTTTGTTGGTCAAAAATGAATAAAATTGATTTAGTAAAATTTTTTTCTCAATTTGAAGCCGTTGTTTTCTGCATTACCACATCTTCTAAAATGTACTTAATTGAAAAACGACTTTTTCTTCGAATTATTACAGAAGATTTATCATCATTTAAGAAGAAAGAAAGCGTCATTATCATCAGTCGAAGATTTTCACCCTCCGTGCTCGGGGACCATCCATCAGGAAGCATTTGGTAATTCAATCCCGGATATCGGTGCGATTGATGGCCTGCAGGAGAATAACATTTGCATCCTCCTATTCCTTGCCATAGAGACGGGAAAAAAACTATGGTAATCGGCTCAGAGTGCAAGAAATGGGTGAGGGTGCTTTGATTGATAGTCCAACTTCTTCTCTTCTTTCGTAGTATGCACACAAACAAAAGAAGTAAATTTATTTTTACCCGAGAGAAACGGAAAGAAGTTTCGAATCCTCAGAAGATTTAATTTTGCTTCTTAATTTTTCAAGAACAGTTGATCATTCTTCGATTGAATATAAATATTTGAGTCATCTAAATCGGGAACGTTAAGCAAAATTAATCGAGTATCTAATGGTTGAAAGAATGTGTGGCTTTTGTAGTATAAATATACTTGGGAATTTTTATTCCGAAAGATTTACTGCATGTAATGAATATATAACCACAAATATCTATAAATTCCGTTCTGAAAGTAAATTAATCAAAGATTTCATACCGGAAATTTCGATTTTATTAAGTTTGAAATTTGTTTCGTGAGACCTACTGGTCTATGGCAATGAACTTTAATCTGAACTAGTTTTTTTCCTAATTAAAAAGAGTCTTTTCTTTACAATTATAAATATTAGCGAGAATAATTTTTTGTCGCTCCTACCAATTACCAACAATTTTAGTGCTACTCTCAGGAACCCAATGTGTTAAGTTTTTCATTAGATCCTCTATAATCATAAGCTATTTTGGAAGTGATTTTAAATGATTATGGGTTACCGAAATACAACACCAAGTTGGAATCGAAGATGAATGTTCCATATAGCCTGCTTTTATTTCCTTCTGAATCTCAATATTATATTAACTTTGGTACAAATTGGTAGAGTGAAGATGGTTTAAAATTGGATATCTACGTGGAACAATTTATCTCTCTCCCTTCTATAGTGTAATCCATTTAAAACGGTTTAATTTATAAAAGTAAATCCTCGATTGTTCACATGTTCGAAACAGAACGGGGAAAGACAATTCATATTTAAAAGAAAATACCGTCGTTTCTATTCACCTTTAGCAGACGAGAAGTCTTTTAAGATCACACTCACCATGAATCCGAATGTTATTTGACAATGAATGAATTTTTGTTCTCAGCACCGAGAATGGATTTTGAACCGACTATCTTTTCTGGGAGATAAAAATGCAACTGAAAACGAAAAAAGACTTTTAGCAGCGAACTCTTAGAGTAGATTGTCTTTTCAAAGTTTATTTTTATTGAATTTTAGAAGATATTTAAAGCATAAAGGGCGAATGAAACTTTAGAAAAGTTTTGCAACGATTTTTGAAATATGAGATTGCTGTATTCGCTTGGACTTCCATCAACGATTTATAGAACAGTAATGGAGGTTTGATCTTTAACTTAGAATTCACAAGTTGTTCTTTGTATTTTATTTAAATGTTCTAAAATAAGCTTAAAACATCAGTTTTTTTTCTTTTATTCAGTTTATAGCAATAAAAAGATAATTATGAAGAAAATTCTAGTTTCTGTTTATTATGGAAAAATGATAATATAAAAATAGATTGCAATATAATTTTTCAGGCTGAAAAATGCTTTACAAAGTTAAAGTATTTTTCTGTTATATTTATTAGAAATTTCAAATAATTATTCAAAGATGTAATACTTATTTTCTTGGGTATCAGTTCTAATTTATACCTCTTTGAAAGATAAGAGTGAATTCTGAAAAATTCTTAAGATAATTTTTAATCAAAAATCGACGCAATTAAATTTAAAGAGACAAATTAATAAACATTTTATTTGATATTATTACTGCGTTATATATCTTACAAGGGTTTATAAATAATTGATATGATTAGGCATTTCCATAATATGATTTTAAAACTGTTTGGTAACTATTTATTTCGAATGATAATTCAATTAATTGAGTTTTATTTTTGTACATGGCAACACTAGAAATCTACTTTAGTTCTTTTTATTGCAAAAATTTAAAACCTAGTAAAATAGCAATATTGCGATGTTGCATGTGCTAATGATTTTGTTTATACTGAAGAGTGTTTTATACTATTTTATGACGTAAACCATTTTATATTTAAAAAAATACATTTGAACTAAAATATTTTTTAATCTATTTATCTGAAACCGTTTTGACTGATATGATTACCCTAGACAGCTAGATAGGATATATTGAAAAGAAAACACATTAAATTGAAAGTATACTCGTTTTACATAATATTTAGGTATTATTACCGATATTGCTTTCATATTATTAGAAAAATTATGAATCCTTTTTAATTTCTCGTATACGAAGTATACAAAGAGAAAGTACTCTAATCATCAAAAAATTCGAATCCGATATTTTGATGAATCTCCACGTTTTAGACATCTCTGAGTCAGAAAAACACAATTTTGGAATTATGTCGGTCTATCTGTCTGTGTGTCTGTCTGTGAACACGATGACTCGAAAGCTATTAAAGCTAGATGGATTAAATTTGGTATGTGAACTTTTAATTTGTAAGTTTCTATCAAATTTTGATAAAGGGAAGTCAATCTGTTTCCTTTCCGCGATAATGTGAACACAATAACTCAGAAAATTCAACAGCTTGAAGAATAAAATTTGGTACACATTTTTTTCATATGAAATGTAGGTTTCGTATCAAAATTTGGTCCAAATCCATCGATATCCACACTGTCTATCTGTCTGTATATTCGTACACTTTTGCACACGATAACTGATTAACACAAACACCTAGATAAATGAAATTTGGAACTTCTTGGTCTTCTAACCTTAATTGTAGACCTGTGTCCAATTTCGGTTTCACAATCAGTTGAAACAAATGCGTTTAAATTGCATATCTTATTATGTCACAAACCTTCGTAAACTTGGCTCCTTTTTGGCATTATTTTACTGAATTGGCGTATTTTATCTCGCTTACATCCTTGGCCCTTTCGTATTGAAACCTTCTTTGAAGACAATATCAATAATATAACGTGGACACCGCAAATTTTATGCAGGGGACTCGGGAAGGATACCTTTGTTATAATGTATACGAGAAAATTTTGGGGAGGCCACTCCCGCTGATTTAAAATGGACAGATGAGAAAATCGAAGTTTTTATAAAAGTTTCATATGCCTACAAATATTACTGGATAAAATTATAATATTTTCTACAGATAAAGATGGAATGTTATAGATCAATTTAACAAATAATTGCTCTTAAACCATTAACGTAACAAAGAAGTATATATATATATATATATATATATATATATATACAATAATAAAAAATACAGAAATCAAGATAGAAGATATTTATATGAAAAAGGCAGGATCCTGGCAGGATCTGGCAAGATTTTATGACAAACAGAATCATTTGGTTTTTGAAGCCGAACTTAACCTCTGCAGTTTTAAAAACACATCACTATAATTCTCTGCCTCATAAACTAGCAAGTGAGAGATTACACTAAACGCAGCAGTTAACAACGAAAGTGGACCGCTCAATAAATTCCATTCCCCGTACAAAACGCTATGTAAATGGCTTTCTGTAGCACAATTGAGAAAAATTTACTTGTACACTCAAGAGCCTCCAGAGTAAGAGTTTATGGCCTCCTCTGTAAGAGTTTATGGCCTGGATATTTTTTTCCCGAACAAAACATAAAGTCCATTGCAGTTCCTGCGTCTATTCCTCCATTTTTTGTCGTATGTTTTAGTACCGTCGTTAAGATGTACAATGTCACTGCAATGATTGGTCTATTAAACCTTTTATGTTGTGTAATAGCTGGTGCTTAACTAAAAGGTCTCTCAAAGAGCTATGAATAAGAACCTCTTAGCGACATTGAAGGAAGGATCTTGTTCTCCTGAATGCTTTTTCAAGCCCTCTTTACTGAGAAAAGCTTACAAGAAAAACTGTTTTAGCAGCAGAGAGAATTAATAGAAGTAATGAATAAGCTTCGAACAAGAGGATCGGAGGAATTATCGTAACAACATTATTGGATTTTTGTTTGTAATGCATTTATTTATGCCAAGTATTCTTTAACATACCAACTAAAAGTTTATTTAGAATTCCGTTAGAGAGAAATAATATCAGTAATGAATAAGCTTCGAGCAAGAGGATCGAAGGAATTATCGTATCAACATAATTGAATATTCGTTTGTAATGCATTTATTGATGCCAAGTATTCTTTATCATACCAACTAAAAGTTTATTTAGAATTCCGTTAGTATTTTACAATTTTTGTGTCCATGCAAAAAGAAGTTGTATTCATAGGGTTACCATACGTCTACATTTCAAGTTCACTTCCAGACAAATGACAGGATCTTCAAAATAAAAGGATCAATGCGACGAGAGAGAAATTTGATTGCAATAGAGCAAATCTGACGTATTCACAAGAACTGATGTCATTCCGCCAATGAAAGAAAATTCATTCCATTTCTTACATCAATTGTTGAGAAGAAAGTGAATGAGCCTCCTTATCCAGACTGCAGCTCAAACTGAAAATTTAATGATTTGCCAGTATTGTTTTAATTCTGTTTTTAATTAATATAAATTTGAATTATCAAATATAAATAAAAATGGCATCTTCTTTTCATTCTGACGTCTTAAAATATTTTTCTCTTACTCGAAGTCTGCTCTAGTATTATGAAAGAGGGTTGTTAGAATGCAGCGAATGCCCGGTGTGTATTGATTTTAACTAAAAAAAGTATGGTAACTCTACGCATTCATTTTTTGGATCTGAAAGCTACCCCTGTCCACAAATCGTGGAATTGTCACTACCACCAGAAATGTCACCGGTTGTCTTCTACGAAAGTGGGCAATATGAGTTCAATAACGTGCAGAAGGTCAAGTTAATGAACTGTGGTGATTTTGCAATCAATTTCAAATCAATTTCTGTCCCAATCCCATACCTGAAATGAAAAGAAATGAAAAAATGAAAGATGTGGGAGAAAAGTTTTTCTCTGTAAATTCGAAGGTAAAATTTGGTTGCGTAGACAGCTAGCAACTGCGAGGTAAAAAGGAGTTTATGAAGATGTTGTTGATACGTTTTGTTCCCATGTTTTGTGTCTTGCGATCCACTTGTATCGTTGGGGATTAATTGTCGGTCTGAATTTGACGAAACGCATTGCTCCTAATTAGCATACACAATGTAGAATCATACGAACTGTACTGAGATCTCAGTCCATCGACTCGATTCCTTTGATGCACGAGAATTTACGGACATTTCTCTGGAACGTTCGAATCGTTCCACAAACCCCAGAGCAATAACGAGATAAGAATCGCGGAAACGGGAACAAGAATTTAAGAGGTCGAAAACCGATGATAAACAATCAACTGTGACATCTCTTCAGGGAAATAAAAAAGGATAAATAGGGCGAAAAACGTTTTTGGGGGCAGATTCGATGGTATACTTCGGTGTAAGAGAGAGCCAGGAGCCTGAGATTTGGAAAGGACAAGGACTGTTTGATGATGATGTAGTTCAGAAGTCAAAAACCAATAATATTCAATCAACTCTGACGTCCTTAAAGGACTGTCTTCCATGTTGGTAAAAGTTTATCTACCCTGAAAGTCGATAGTGATGGAAAAAAATTTGTGCCCGTTAGTCTGGAAAAATTATCTCCGTGTGGGGATAATAGCGAAAGAAACCTGCCTTGGGCAGGAAATTAAAAAATTGTTTTAAATTTTCGTCATTACGTCATTTCACGAGGGAATTAAATTGCTTTTGCAAATGTACTCACAGTCAAACCATCCGTATGCTGCTGCAATTGCGAATAATCATCGTACAAATTGGCGGCGTTAAGAGGTAGAGGATCTTAACTGTTGATGAAAGCATTGGAATGCAGCTGAGGTATACACTCCTGTGGGAAACCGACATGGACGCTCGTCAACTACCTGCTTTCCATGACCGATGAAATGTCATTTTTAAGATAAGAGCATATGTTTTGTTTTAACTGTCAATTCTTTCATTGAGGCTGCAATGCAAAACGATAATTCGTAACGACGAATCCCCTAATCCATATGACTGATAGGTGTGCGTGAGTGCATTACAGACATCGTAGATGTTGGGGAATTTATTTTATCAAATTGACTACACTATGACCATAAGTGGCATTTAATCAAGTTTAGAAATTTAGTTAAATTGTATTGCTGAATTGTAATGTTAGATGATGTACGTCGTGGCATTTAATTTTATTTTTACTAGTGGACTTCATAAGAAATTTATATGTATAAATAGTTGAGCGCAATACAGTGTAACCTCGAAAAATATTGTTAAAATGAATTGTGGAATTTTATATTTTATATAACCATATGTTTTTATTTCATATGTGTGTACCTTTGACAGATAATTGATCAGAATATGTCGAATACGAAAGGTATTGAATTTATTTATAATGTGACAATCATATTTTATCTCACCCTCTTACCAAGAGATGGCGCTGCAAGGACCTTTTGCTACCAAAGAAGGGCGATAGACAGACTCTCTTGACTGTCCGTGTGAAAAGGTCGCTTTTTTTCTCTCTGACTGGGACCCGTTGGACAAATCTCGCCATGTGTGGTGAGTTGAATTATGTGGCTAGTCAGTTATGTAATCGTGGTAAATCCAGAATTGTTTCATGCGGAAAATTGTGAGAAGAATTAATTTAATTTCATTTAACTATGGCCAGCGTTATTTTAGCCGTTCCAATTCACTTTCTGTGAGCTAGTCGGATATGTCGGTTAAATTAATTGTTTTGGTATTGTGTGTTGATAGTTTGTGTTAATGCGACAATTCGAATTACTCTTAATTTTATTCAAATGTTAAAAGCCAGTAGTTAAATGCAAACGCAACACCACAGAATAAATTCCTTAATTAACCCATCATCTTGACAATGCATAAATTTAAATACTGTAAATTCAAATAAGTTCTTTCAGAATGCAACTGAAATATCGTTAAATAACTTCCATGCGGGCTAATTTAATAATTAAGCGTAGAAAAATTAGAAAATTGCAGATTTATTTATTCTTAAAGAATAAATAAGCAAGCTAACCAAATAAAGACTGGCTCTTGTGTTTTAAATTGATGTATGTCACTAAATGAAAGAATTCGCTGGGAAAAACAACAGAAAGAAATTATAAAGAGAACTGTATCAGCTGTGTCAATGGCTCTATTTTATTCATCATAATTTTTTGCATCTTGGGGTTATTTCTAGAGCAACTTTATTATAAAAAATAAACAACTGTATTTATTTTCCGCTCCAATAACTTGGGTGCAATAATTTGGCTTAACTTGGCATTTAAACCGCAAGCCAAACCAAATGAATAATCGCCAAGAGTGGCGACAAAAGCTTTTTCGTGATAGAGACGAAAAACATGAGGAAATGCCGCAGAAAACAAATAAGAAGTCGATGAGCGAAAAAAAAAACTGGGGTAAAGATTCAAAGAATAAAGCGGAAAATATTGCGTGGTTCTTTGTCGTGATTGCTTGTTTTCTTGGCTTGTCGTTTATATATTTTTCCCTCTTTCTAGTTGTTTTAGAAGGATAATATTTTCTTTTTTTGCCAGTCCTGTTTATTTGTTCGTAACAAAGTATAAAGCCTAACCATTATTGCGAAGTGAATAGAATTAAAGAAAAAAATTGTTTGTAATATTTTTATATTGCCTTGCAAGGTTTTAGTTTATTACTTTTGCTTTTTCGTCTACTTCTTGTTCTTCTGCAAATAGATTTTGACTTGCTGCATTTTGTCCTAGACGCTTTCTGCGTTCAAGTTAGAATCACTTCAAGTTATATAATTTTTTTTCAGAAAAACTACTTGCATTCAAAGATATGGTGCGTTTTTGCTGTTGATGATAAAAGTTTAATATAAAAAAATTAGGATTAAATTTGTATATTTGGTGTAATAACTGTGTACGCTAGCCATTAATTAAATTTCTCTTTTTTCCTCACACTAGTTTTTTAATTCTACTATATACGATTAAATAAGAGATATATACATAAGAACAATCAGGATTCACTTTCAAGTTTACCTACATTTATTAACTTGGAGTTCACCTCGAGAACGCCTACAAAAAAGTGCACTATCTGTGCAGAGACCCAATCCCATTAATGGCGTCTACCACCTCGCTCCCGCGCAACTGTTCCTCCCACTCTTCACTTCAACTCCTTCCGCTTACAGCCTGGAGAGTTACGTGGAGGTTAGTGGCATGACACTTAGAAACAAAGAATTAATGTAACTCATTTACAAAACATTTTGATTACTTAATTTCTTTGATGTGTTTGTTTTACATTTAATGTTTCGTTTCTTTGATTTAAAAATGGAATGGTTCTGCCCCAAACGGAGTAGAGCAATTTTTAAAAGCATAAGTAAAGGGTTATTTACTCTAAATGGATCCCAATACATTTTCGTTTAATTTCAAAACATTTCAAATAGTTCACTATATAAATAAGGTTAAAATTCAAATAAGAGAAAGTTGAAATTATTGTAATATTAACTAGCCTCCCTCTTTCAACAGCTGTTCTCCCATAGGGTCAATAGCCTGTGGAAATGCTTTAAACTTGGCGAAATAAATTGGCGAGTTTGAGGTTGTAGAGGCTGAGGGACTTGGGCAAAATTTTATTTTTCGATTTCTCTTGAAAATTGAGGGGGACAGACAAACCTTGATGTCATATCTAGAGTCATAAGTTTTAATATGTAAAAAAATTGAGGAAATTGCTCCAGTGGTTAGGGCTGGGGAATTCTCTGATGGTTTTCCCTATAGAAAATGTACAGTGGAATACTGTTTTTACGGTTTCTCTCGAAAATGGTGGGTGGCGGGAGGTAGGCTACCATTAATGGCATATCTATGCATCACAAGCATCCATAGGAAATAAAAATTGTCGAAATCGTTACAGTAGTTGGCACTGGGGAATTGCCTAATGGCTTTACCATTATATATAGATGAAGAAACTTAATCTCATCAATGCATTTGTTAATATATACAAGTAATGAACACAATCCAAAGTTTGCCTTGTGTAGTTAGCATTTAGTTGCATAATATTGTATAAACGTTCAATCAAGAGATGCAAAAAGAAAAAATATGAATAGCTGATTTTAATTTTCTGTTCAAATTCTTTTACTAGAAAGTATTCAGAACTGAATAAACTAAAACTTATAAAAATCTGTGAAAAAAATGTTTAGAGTTGCAAGAATTAATGAATTTCTCAGAAACTTTTGAAGTTTAAAATTAAAAGTCTCAAAATATTCGTGAAAGTTAAACAGTGTGTTGTAAGACAAACTGTATCTGCTAACAACTCAGATTTGAACTGAACTAGAAAAGAACTCTTGTACATTAATTAACTACAGAAGATAATTCTTCATCTACAAGTGTTTTATTTTAAAACTTTTAATAAAAATGCTTAAAGCTCTTTACATATTGCCTTCCTTTTAAAATGATTATGTAGGGTAAGTTCTTGTAGATGTTTCCACAAAGAATTACCACTAATCACCTCATTTCTTCTGACAAGATATCTTTCTGCACAAATATTTTTACCCTGTAGCATCTAAACTAAGGTTCCGTAGTATAACAGCCAATCAATAACAAGGCAAGCGTTGCTTACTTACGTTAAGTTAGGTTAATTTTTCATTTAGCTGTTTTGTAATGGGAACTAGTACAGGAAGTGTTTTAAAGTGAAAAATAGCATGCTATTAACGAATATTTGTAATTAGAGTGCGTTTATAATTAAAGTTCGTCTATTGAAAATACCCTAGAGCTAAATCTATTGCTCAAAATGAAAAAAAAATCCACTAGTATTTAGTACAATGTGTGCGCTCTGTGGAACTGAAAAACAGAAAAAAAATAAATATAGAAAAGGAAACAGAAAAGAAAAAAATATTTAAATTTTCGTGAAAAGTGGCGCAAAACCATTATATTAAGTGACTTTTACTACTTTTTTTTCTTAATAAAGTAAAATTGAATAGGTCAGATCAGTTTTCTTTAGTTTAACTAAAGACGCTGCCGAAATACAATTCTTTTTAGGTCAAGATTCCTTTGGGGTTTTTTTTGTACAGAGTTCATCATTTGTACTATTTTCTAGTGAAATTTTATTTTTTTTTAATTCTGCTTGACAAACTTATTTTGCAAAGATTTGAATATTTATTTAAACCCTAATGAAAAGGAATTTTATTTTTTTCTGAATTTGAGCATTTTATTGCAAAAGTTATATCAATTTGTTAGTTAATTAGGCCAAACCTATAGTGAATTCATTATTTGTGTTAATCTCTGCATGGTATTTTTAGTGGATGTGTGCTCAAGAAAATTTATCTGTATGTCTTCAGAGCTTTGAATGTTGTTAGGTTGCTCCCAACTCATCTCCGTTTTCTTTCTCTTTGTATCAAGAATATCTTGTTGAGCATTTGTTATTCAACATATTAGAAAAATAAATTTTGCAGAGCAAAGAAGAAATTGCTTTTATATATAAAAAATTAAACTGTTTTCAGAAGGATTTCTATAATTACAAGGAGTGACCTATAAGTAGGGTGAATGATGAAATAAGTCTTACACTGAGTAGGCCTCACATGAAACTGCTTAGAATCCTTCAAAATAGTCCCCGTAGTACACTATACAGTATGCGCCACTGGCAACTTATGTACAAATCGTCGAAAGCTTTTAAGAACGCCCCCACAAGTATAGCTTTCAATTCCCATGTGACAGCAACTTGAATGTGAGTAATGTCTATGGCACGAGTTTTATTGTTGGTGACGTCAGAGCGTTACCGTGAAATCTTGGCTATTATATTAGTAATTTCAATAAACAATCACGAAATTATAATGCCATTCAAGCAATATCCATCTTGGGCGATAGACACTTTCCTAGAAATAAACGAAAATCCATAATAAATAAATAAACATACAAAATAGAAGGAAAATAGATAAAAAAATTATAAAAGTAAACTTAAGAAAATAATATTAAAGTACAACCTCATCCAACAGGGGCTAGGTCCAAAAAGTGCGCTTAAACCATCCACACACAAACACACACGCACACAGAAAAATAATGTCTGCCATACACTTTAGATTTTTTTGTGTCAAATCGTCAGCTTCAAGAAGGGTATGAATACAAAGAAAACTTTCTACTTTTCTAGTTTATCGTTTTTTAAGCAAATGTTTATATACGATTCCAAACGTTTATTATCATTTTAAGATCTATTTAAGGAAAACCGAAGTCACTGAACTGGACTACGCGTTGCAATTTTCCCTTTTCTTTGGAGAAAGCTAGGGGATTTCTATATTTGCTTATAAGAATTACCTTTCTTTTGTAACAAACTGTTCACTTCGGATACCGAAAAGTGTTCTTTAAGAGTACCTTAAACTTGTGAAATGGCGTTACATCAAGCTTATAAGGTGTCTGGAGAGGAGTCCATTTATTTACTTGTCCCTAACTTCCTTTTATACACCCTGGGCAGATCTGTAGCTAACGCAAACATTGTTTTCATTATGATTTAATACATATATAACTTTAAAAACCATCTGGGGTTTCATTTTAAGTTAAATTTCCATGATGCAAAGAATCCCTTCTTTTATGTGCAAAGTTACCCCAGCTCATAAAAAATTAATTACAGCTTAAATAACAAATATGATTGGCATCAATAGCAACAAAATAAAATCGAGGTTTATTATCCTCCACAAGTTAAATGACTTGCCTGCAGAAATGTCATACTTTCTTCACCAGAGACGCATTTTTCGTCATTAAACGTTTCGCTGAAAAACTGGTTCATTTACTCTTCCTTATGGTACCTTCTGAATGATTATTATAAGGAATGAAAGACACTATCCAGTCTTACCAACGGTCTCATGGTGTGTGGTCTTAACACGAAATCAAGTTTAAAACGGAATATACGCATAGGGAAGTCTATCCGCCCGCGTTCTTTTGAACACGATTTCTGAAAAAGCACAATGATCTATATGTGGGATATTGTTTTGCCACCAGAATTCTAAGTCTGTATCAAGTTTGGAAACAAATGTGTTAAGAAGTTGACTGTCTGTCGAATTGTAATTTATTGCATATTGAAACACATTAACTCGGAAAAGCAATAAGCTAGAGAGATGGATTTAAAAATGTTATCTTTGTACCAGAACTTTAACGTCTATGTCGAATTGTGAACGGAATGCGCCGATGGGTAAACTGTATGTCTGTTGGTGAATGAATGTTCATATTCACGTAGGCACGCAAATATACAACGGAGAAGATAAAAGAAATTCTTTATGGGTTTTTTTAGTCTAAATGTTAGATCTATCTCTGATTTTAGACCCAATTGTCGACGGGAACTGGTATGAAATAAGTAATCGATATTCTTCTCAATATAAGACGAAGCAAAACCCAAAACGCTCCATACGGTGAAATAATATGGAAAGTAGAGGAAAGGGGTTGTTTGTGGTAATTTTGAAAAATTAATGAGTATAGTTAATGTTAACTAAACCAAAAACATAAGTTTGCTCTTTTTCCTCGATACATTCTTCTTTAAATAAAAACTTTTATACTGAGAAAACTTATGAATAAAAAATGGGTGTTCTTGACAAACAATATAATGGTATGTTCATTAATGCTATGGTATTTTATCTGGTTAATCTCCTCAACATTTTTACAAATTTACAGTCATTGAATGCTGCAGATGTATTCAATTTCAAAATCAGAACTCAGTAACTTCTCTATTAAATTTAGATCATCATGTTTCAAGTTAGTACACCCATACACATCAATCTTTCCAATATGGATGAATTATAAATAATCTTATTTGAGCCTTTTTGTTCCTTATAAATCGTCTTAAGCTTTGATTTGTAACATTTCTTCATTGTTTTGAATAGAAATTTATGAGAAAAACATGTCATTACAAAACTTAACGTTTTATCTATTTTCTGATAATCCTACGCGTTTTTTACGCTCTTTTGCAAATTATAAACATTTTTTACACTTTTCCCACCATAAAATTAGATTTTCTTTTTGCATTCTTTGACAGATCATTTTTTATCAGTGGCAATCAAATGTTTAGTTTTTTTAATTGTAGAAAAAGGAAAACATTTAAGAAACTAATCAGAAAATAGCGAGACTTCAGAACCCATTATTTGATATGCATAACGTTCTCATTATTACTAAGAATAAAAAAAAACTGTTTCGATGTATTTTGTGCTCAGTTTTTCTTTATTAGACATTTTTAAAGAGATAAAAAGAAAAACTTTCAATTTTCTGTCACAATAAATATGCATACTTAGTTTTAAAAAATCCATTCAATTACTCTGTTTCATTAGTCAGGATACTTTAAACGAAACTGCAGAATGAAACTAAACTTAAAAAATACTTATTTTTTCGAAAGTTTTTCCAACATGATTGTTCAATTTTTTTAAAGCTTACTGTCGCATTCCATTTAATACTTAATTTGGACCAACTCTTAATTACTTTGTTCAGAAAATCGATTAAATAAGTATAGATTTTTTAAGAAATGCATTTCGATAGGCGAAATTGCCTTAAGTTAGCATGAAAGTTATTTTTTTCTTATCTGTTTCTCTCTTGGTTTTCTTAAATTTAGCCATGATTGTTGTTTTCCTCATATAATGTGCACCGTTTACGTTATTTTCTCATTATCATTTATATTTAATAATTAATGACAGTGTTGCGTCTTTTTGAATGAAATCGTTCTAGCAGTGAGTATTCAGTTTCCATTTATAGTAAAATAATTGATTATCATGAGTATATACTCTAATAATTTTGATTAATTTTTCAACTTTAAATCATTAAAAAAATGCAAGAATATAGCTAACTAACAAAGAATTAACACTTAATCATTTCTTTATTTCTTAAATTTTAATTCTCAAAAAAATATTTCAAATTTAATATATTTCACTGTTATTTCGGAACATGTAAAAGTCTATCACATATGATTAAATAATTAATTTTTCTTCAGCACAGGAAAATCTGATTAATTACAAATGAGAGAATAAAATTGTCCCATGTAATTATTCATACTTAATCCATTTTCACTCAACCAACCTATTCCAAAGTTGATAAACAGGGTGTGCACAAATTATTGTCGGGATTTGCTTACCTCATAACTTTTGATTGAAGCGCATAGCCAGCAATATTATAGCATAGTCATAAAGTAAAACTCAAAAAAATTTTTATTAGCACTAAGAAAGTTAACCTTCCGTATATATATAGATAATTGCAAAGCCCTTGAATTGGTAAGCATTTAGTTATATTTTCTCGTTCTTATCCTGAAATATTCAGGAGATTTACTCCTATAATTTTTTATTTGTACAACAATTAGTTTTCGCAAAACGTTGGCGCCTTCAAAATTCGGATTTAATGCGACTTAATAGATGCCTAAGATCGATTAGCATTTGATTGTTGGAACTCCAATTCTGGGTTGTATTTCCCATATATATATGCATTATATGGTTTATTTTATATCTATATTATATAAAACGCTTATGCGTGGCACAAAAAAGTACCTTTATTTCTTTCTTCCCGTTGGAAACGATCAGTTTGTTTACCTCATTTCGCTAACCGAGCTACTCGCTTACGGATTACAGGAGAAGTCGTTACTTTTTTTCTTTTTGAATTTATTTATTCTCTCTTCTTCTGAATACAATTTGCGTAGAATAGAGCAGAGTGCAAGGGAATCCCTGGATGAAAGATTTCAGCGAAGATCGGCTAGAAATGCTGCCGATAGGCTTAGCGAGCCAGAGCCTTTTTTGTGATACTAATTGTGTGCACTATTTACTATGTGTAAAAATAAAAATTACAGAATAAAGACCAAAACTTAGAACTAAACAGAGAACTAAACCGAAACAGAGAACTAATTATACTTGAGAAAAGTTCTCTTGCACACTGCTCTCGGAGAATGATTAAAGTTGCATACTGTTTGCAACGTGTATATATAGAGAGATTAGATTTTTTTGCCACCGTGTTTGTACGGAAGGAAGTGAATTACCACATGTTGCTTATTGTGAATGATAAAGTTGAATACCTTTTGCTTTTCAGTGTAATATTTCATAAAAAAGAGTGCATATTTAAAATTTTGCTTAAAAATCAAGGATTTTGGAAATTTTTGAGAAAGAAGCTATCTTATCAATTATAAAAGGCTAAAAGTAAATAATTATAATGGGTTTTAAATTTGAATAGTTAATATGAACATGTTTGAAGCCACTATTTTCTTTAAACTGTCCTTTTTTAGCTAAAAGGTTGCAAGATGGTTTACATCTTTCTACGGCAAGAGACGATCAAGAATTTTCTGAGATTTAAAACACAAATGACTACATTGAGGAAAACAATATTTCTTTCATGGCTAAATAATTGTTGAAATAAGCATCTATACAGGTGGAGAAGCTTTTCTGTGGAATATTTTATAAAAAAGAGTGCATATTTAAAATTTTGGTTAAAAAAGCAACAATTTTGTAAATTTTGAGAAAAAGCTATCTTATCTGTTTTAAAAAGCTAAAAGTTAATAATTATTATGGGTTTTAAATTTCAATAGTTAATATGAACATGTTTCAAGCCACTATTTTCTTTAAACTGTTCTTTTTTAGCTAAAAGGTTGCAAGATGGTTTACATCTTTCTACGGCAAGAGACGATCAAGACTTTTCTGAGATTAAAACACAAATGACTGCACTGAGAAACACTATATTTTTCTTGACTAAATAATTGTTGGAATAAGCATGTATACATGTGGGAAAGCTTTTCTGAATTACATTCCATTGTATAGAGGGCATATTTGAAATTTTGGTGAAAAAAGCAATTTTAAAAAATTTATTTTGAAGATTTGGAAAATTCTATCTTATCAGTTTTAAACTTAAAAATTTTAGTGGAATGAAGTTATGTTGAAATAAACTTTTGAATAAATACTCAAAAGTGTATGCCAAGAAGTTATAAATTTCTGATTGATGAAAATAATTTTGATTCTTAATCATCTTTGGATTATAAATATTACCTTTCAAATTTCTTTCTAACATTTACATATATATCTGTGCTACCAGAAAATTTTAATTGTAGGAACTGATGAAAAATTAATTTTAGGAGTTCGTGCAATATCAAATTTTACTTTTATTAATTAATGTACTTATAATTTCCTAATACTAGCAGAAACGGATAACTGTACGGCAAGCCTGTGAAGCGAGCTGTTTTCACATAGTGATCCCGAAAGAATCACGTGATTCTTTAGTGTCGGTGAGCGGAGCGAGCAGGGGGTGTTATATATATATATATAAAGATTTTATAACAACTGTGCTAGAACACCCAGTGTCTTCATGTAGCGAGCGAAGCGAGCAGGGTTTGCGCAGCAAGCCCCGGAGGATTGCAGCGCAATCCTCCTGGGGGTTGGCGAGCTTAAGTTAGCAGGGGGCAGAGCCCCCTAGTTTATAGTTATAATATAAATATATAATATAATATAATAGTAATAGTAATATAATAGTATATTACTATAATATAATAGTAACAGTATAATAGTATATATATATAAATATAAAATATAACTATAATAGTTATATTTATGGCTTTTTCATATTTATAGTTTATAATCTAATTATCTTTCCGTATTTCATTGTATGATTGTTAAATAAGGTAATATATATATATATACCGAAAAAGTGGTGGCACATCTAGTACATTCCTAGATCGCTAACACTGACACTAGGGTATCGTGGATTTTCTCCAGTGATCTCTTGATGTACGTGAGAGGCACGTTAATCTGGCACATGACTTGACCGATTGCGTTTTTATTTTTGATTTCCTGCATTTTTCTCACTATTTCTTTTTATATACCTTTAAACGTTCGTGTACCTGTGTCAAAATCCCTAATCTAACAATCTTGAGGGTTATTTTCAATATATTGTTTCAAGAATGTGGAATTATTTCAGACTCTCAACGACAACAGTTGTCATTGCTAAGGAACGTTACGGGAAAACAAACGTCAACTCCCTCCTGAATTCCTATACATTTTGTTAATTGAAATTGCAAGGAAATGCAAAAAGTTATTTCAAAACGCATATATAGTTCCGAACAGTTCAGTTTCATAAGCTTTTCCTTAAGCCTAAGCAAAAATATAACTTTTAATCTCACAGATGAGTTGTGCTCAAACATGTTAGCATGTCTATTGCGCCCGACAGAAGGTCAAGTAATTTCCATATGGCACCCTTTCGCGGTGTATAAACCATCTACATTTGGCTGCAAATGAGTTCATTCTCTATGTATTATATAACACTAAAGGCTGCCACAATTTTCCATTAAAGGATTCTCCATAGCTGACACCTCTTAAAAGTTTTGTTGTTCTTATTTCATCCAAAATATTTAAATACTCAACTGTTCTTGTATAAAGCTTACAATGTAATTTACTAACCATAAGTGAGACACATCGAGACTGAGCTCAATTACCAGCCAATTGTCCGCGAAAAACTATCTTTACATGTTTTTTCTTCTGTTCTGAAAGAAATATAAATTATAATCTATGGACACGCTGTACTAATAAAATTGGGAATAAGAACTAAGAAAGGAAATAAAAGCAGGCAGTCTAAAATATTTATGCTTGAACCAGAAAACAGAAAACAGTAGAAAAGACACGTTGATTGCCAAAGACGACTTGTCTTTGCAAAATGCAAGCGAAACAACTACAAAATTTCCGGTTTGAAGCGTTTTCTATGGAGATATATTCGATGTATTTAAGTATTTTGGAATAAAGATTCCAAAAGTTATTTACGCTGGAAAAGCCACGCATTCTTTCTGCCATCCCATACTCGTTTAATTTTGTTTAACGTTTCCGTCTTAGATGATACCACAATTTATATTCAATCGTAGATTCACTAAGAATAGTGAACTGCTCTTGAAAAATTGGGAAACAAAATCAGAACTTCTAAGAACTCGAAACTTCTTTGCGTCTTTCTTGGGTAAAAAATAAATTTGCTTTTTTTTGTTTTTGTGCATGCTAGGATTGGAGAGAAAAGTTGTACGATCAATCAAGAGACTCTCCCCCTTTTCTTGCACTCCGAACCGATTACCATAGTTTACTTTTTCTCCTCTCTTTGGGCAAGAAATAGGAGTATGCAAATGTTATTTTCCTGTGGATCATCAATCCCACCGGTATCCGTGATTGAATTACCAAATAAATCTTGATGGATGGTTCCCAAACACTAAGGATGAAAATCTTCGGCTGATGATAATGACACTTTTCTTCTTCATAAATGAAGATTAAAAAAAATCGAATTTTACGAATCTGCTTTGGGAAGAAGGGACACTTCTTCACAATTCAAGAAGCATAGCCTTCAAATTGAAGAAAAACGTTGAAAAATCAATATTTGATTTTACTTTTTTACAAAATACACAAAGAAATCTGCTTTTATCTAAAAAATTTTTTCTTGCATATTATATGTAGAAACGGATGGAGATAAGTTTTAAAATGTTATGTTAACACAGTGGCTCTTTGTATATTTTTTGAATAATTTTGGTATGATAATGCCGCTTTCCCTACTGTACTAATAGTTTTAGGTCTACGATTGTTCATTTGTCTTTTAAATAGTCCAAATTTATAACATTATTATGGGTGATACATCTGTTAATTTAGTAGGGAGGTTAGTTATTAGTTATAGAAGTGATACCGGCTTCCTGTTTCATTTTTCCAAGAATTTAAGAATGAATTAATATGACATGCTTCTTTGACACAATGCAGCTAGCTCTACTGTTTGTTGAACGTGCACTTCTTATTTAAAAACTAGTTAATATTTTAGTGGTAATATAAAAAATAAATTTTTAAGATCTTTTTCCTTTCTCATTATTTTTGTCACATTTTAAAAAATGTTTAAAGCTGCACGAATAGTCTCTGCAGTCAACAACTCATATTCAGCTACATTACAAACAAAAATAAACTCACAAGTATAATACCACCAAATAAATTCTAGCAACCCAAAGCAAAGAAAGTCAAGTGACAAAATTAAAAACACATATATATAAGACTTTAAGCAAAGGAAACAAGAAATACTAACAAAATGGTTTACAAATGGTTTGGCATTATTTCTGGTTTTTCTTCTCTTGAAATTCCGAATCTTAATATTTTCCGCAGGATTCCATTTTGTTGTTTTCAATCCAACGTAGGAATATTACTGTGATAATATGAGCAAAATTTTTTATATCTTTTGCATCTTTCATTATTTGTGTCTAATTTAGAAGAATGTTCAAAACTACTCGAATTGTTTATGCTCTGTGCGATGCTAGAAAGCTTACACTGCTGTATCACAAACAAAAACAAACGTGCATAATAGTGCGAAGGAAATTCTGGCAAACAAAAGGAAGAGAATCAAGCGACAAAGAAATTATAAGACTTTAAGTTCGTTTTCTTAGAAAACAAGAAATCCAATCAAAGGGCTTTGTAACTGGTTTTGCATTATTCCTGGTTTCTTTTATATTGAATTTCTTTTCCTTTCACCCACTTCCTATTTTCTTATTGTTTCCTACAGGATTCCGTTTTTTTATTTCCACTACAGCACGCAAGCCTTTCGCCGCCACGCTTGGCGATTATTCATTTGGCTAGACTGGCGGTATAAATGACAGGTTAAACGGAATTTATGCGCCCACGTATTGGTGAATAAAAGAAGAAAGCAATTGTTTTCTCAGAAAATCTCTCGCAAATAACATAAAACATGTGTAATTCTGCGGAGTGAATGCACGTGCTCGCCTTCAAAACAGCGTGTGATGCAGCTGCTGAGATTCTCTAGGGATTTTCCGTGCATTATGTCCTTTTCTTAAGCAGCATTTGTCTAGTATCCTTGATTCGATCGAAGTGGAAGATTCAGCTTTGTCGTTAACTAACTAACTTAATTCATCATTAAAGGTTAATAGAAAAGACTTTTCAATGATATTTCCTTTGCATTTCAATACTAAACTTGAGCAGAAAAGTTTATTTGCGAGTGACATTGCGAAAGTAAGTTTGTCATTGTTTTACACAAGGAAGCTTTATTACAATCCGAAACATACAATGGCGTAACAAAATACAAACTTTTGGCTATTTATCTACATATCTGCCATCGACATTGATACATTTTTCACAACATGAAATCAATTTCAAGACACCACCCTTGTATAAATAGCTGCCCCGAGTGGGCGAAGGCAGTTCTTCACAGTTAGCTTCACCACTTCTTTGTTTTAGACGTGTCGTCCCGATAGTGCTGACTTCAATGCAGGGAAAATATGAAGATGGGTATCGAAGGACCTCACGCTGATCACAAGAATGCAAGAATGGCAATGAGCCTCGAGTGGTTTTGTTCCTGGACGATAA
>BGPR01008448.1:39639-63649 GCA_013235015.1 Araneus ventricosus | reverse complement strand
CAATGCGATGGTTATTATTATCTGCCTCGTTACAGAGCTCAACTAATTCTTGAATATCAGTCTTTTCCTCAGCAGTACTATAAAATATTTATTATTTAAGTAATTGGTCAGAATGTTCCATTAGTGTACCAGTAGTGAGCCATTAGTGTATAAGAAGTGGACCATGTGGCCTACTACTGGTTCTGATAAAAATAAAGCAAATCTAATTAAATAAAAAGACATTACAAGATATAACCTTCTTATTAGACATCACAAAACAGTCTATTTGAGAGAAAGCATGTGCTCCAGTACTGGCCCTCCTAGGCCCACTACTGGAGCATTTAGTAAAACATTGATCCAAAAGTGGGCCACCCTTCACTATCCATATATTATCAATATTATTTAATTTAAAGATAGTTTATAATACATTCATTGTATAATCAAATAATATCAATAACAATTCATTTTTAAAACAAATAGAATGTATGCTAAAAAATAGTTGAATGAAGAGTTTGTATAATCAAATAATATCAATAACAATTCATTTTTAAAACAAATAGAATGTATGCTAAAAATAGTTGAATGAAGAGTTACCTCTTAAGGAAATCACTAAGAATAAGCTAAAAATACTTCTCTCAGACACCAACTTCAGCAACAAACTTTCTAGCTCCTAACTAAACAGGAAATAAAGGCTGTGCCTTTGGTATTTAATTGATAAGGGTTTCAGCCTACCACAGGCAGATATCTTATTTCATTGGAATGTTGGAATTTCTTGTTTTCCAACTTCAAGTGGCCCACTACTGGTATGTGGCTCACTACTGGGGCACTTACCTTTGTTATATAAACAGAAATAATCTGTTAAAATATTGTTACCCACAACTGATATGAACTAAATTAGAATCAGCAGTTTGTATATAAGAAAAAAAATGGAAAAAAGCAAAATTTATTCATCTGATTGCATGATCTTTCTGTAAATCACATGTAAACAGATACTTTAATTTTTGAGTAAGAGCATATATTCACAGCATATAACATATATATTCTTGTTCGGCTGAACAAGGTGAAGCTTTTAAAAACAGTTTTAATGTTATACACACAATATTGGAAGATAAATTGGCAAAAAGCTTAGAAAAACAACTAGATTTTGAAAAAATTGAAAATGGCAATTTCGAGGGAAATTTTTTTTAAATTTGTTAGATAAACAGTAATAATCAGTTAAAATATTGTTACCCGCAACTGATAGGAACTAAATGAGAAGCTAACAGTTTGTATATAAGAAGAAAATGGAAAAAACCAACATTTATTCATCTGGTTGAATGATCTCTCTGTAAGTTGCATGTGAACGAACAGATACTTTAATTTTTGGATAAGAGAAAATTTCACATATATGCTATATATTCTTGTTCATATGAACAATGCGAAGCTTTTAAAAACAGTTTTAATGTTATACACACAATGTTGGAAGAGAAATTGCCCCAAGCAAGTTAGAGAAACAACAAAACTAGCTCTGGATTTTGAAAAATTTGAAAATGGCCAATTTCGAGGGGGAAAAAATCTTAATTTATAAGATAAACAGAAATTAACAGTTATCATATTGTTATCCACAACTGATAGGCACTGAATACTTCTGGAATTGACTGGCAGAGAAGGATGAACTGGAGAAGACTGCGAGATCGTTTGTTTACATTCGAGCCGAGAGGAGAAAATTGTACGAGAACAATTGTTTACATTGTCGAATATTACCACGAATTTCTTTTATGCATGCGTGTTCAAACTTTTTTATGCACAGAGAGTAAGTAATTATTCTAGCATGAATATATAGTTTTGCACTGAGAATGATAATTATTCAATCATAGGTTTTGTGTTAATGTTATACCTACTGTAGCTTCTGAATAGCAACTTTAGTATATCTAACTTTCAAAAATGCGTTATAATAATTTTATTCATTTACTAAACATACCGTACGTAATAAAATTAATAAAGATAATTAAGAATAAAATAGATACTTACATTTTTTTTCCAAATGAAAGATGGTCAACTCTAGCAGTGTCAGGTCGAGTAGTGGCAGCCATTGAAGCTGAAGTTGAAAATACTCTCGAACGACACATCACTGTGTCGTTGACCAATCAAATTCGACTAACAGTGATTTCATGCATTATCCGATATTGGAACGATATCTATATGCCGTGAATTTCCGATCGACAAATTTGCATCGGAAATACTGCTCATAAACATATCATTTTCCGATGAAATTTACCAAAACTGAAACCGGTTCTCGGATACTGATTTAAACGATATGATCTCGAAGATACTGGATCAGTTTCCGATGAATTCGATGAAAGGCCAGGCAAAAAACGATGAGTTCATGCTACTAGGGACGGGTTGTTAAAGGAGGTATTTAAGGTTCTTTTACATTTTTTTTACAATTTTTTAAAAATATAACATACAAACTGTTAGGGAAAGTAGGAAACACAAAAATTGGCCCAAATCACCTAATAAAGCATCATCAGAAACGCCAACCGAAAGAGCTAAAAGGTGCTGTTCGCCAGAATCGGTTATCAGGGCGGTTTATCTAGCCTGAATTTCATTTCGTCTTGTGGAGTGAACGTCAATACCCCCTCCTATGAGATGCCCTTTGACTCTTAATTGTTAATGTTTCAAAGTTCATTGCTATTTGTGCATCTTCCAGTATTCTCAAAATTCTGCTCTGAGAGTTTATGCGCTGAATTTTGAATAACCATGCATGTAAGGTAGATGCAATCTGAATGGATTTGAGCAGGAGAGAGATATGTTGTAGGGTCTCGGTCGACTTCGCCGATGGGCCATGGGGTGGAAATGGTCGGGGGGATATATATATATATAGGGTTGTTCAATAGCTAAATTCTAAACCGTTAGAGATAGATATATAGTTCCAATTGGAAAAAGTTTGAAATGAAGGGAATTTTCCTTTCCTCATAACTCTCTTACAATTGAACTAGGAAGATAATTCGATCAGGCAAAATTTGAAATATAGATTTCAATACATTCTTATTAAATTGTGTTTAAAATACCAAGATTAGGATAAATGCAAAGTAAAATTAAATTCCGAGAAAAAAATTTTCTTTTTGGGTTATTCTTTTTAAATAAACATAAAAGAAAGTCGGTAGAAAATAATTTTTTAACACTTTTTTTTACCTAAACATTAAATATTTTTTAAGTTATAGTAATATAACAAAAAATAAAAATTAGATTCTGATTCCTTACATTACCTCAAAAATAAATCAAATGAAAAATCAAAACATTTCAAAATGATATCCCTTTGACTTCAAAATCTGGCTAACTGGCGGTATATATCTGTAGAAAATTGTTTAGGAGTTTGGGAATTCCTATTGACTTGCTAGGAAAAGCAAAAAAAGAAACAACGGAAAACATTTAGTTAAGCCATGGAAGTGAAATGTCACTGGCCTTTCAATAGGACTTTGGGTGTTAACGGGTTAATCTGCTAACGGTTCTTTTACGAAAGTAAAATTTCAGTGTGATATTTCCTACATTGCAGGCTATCATTCAACGGGCGGCTTTTTAACAGTGAGCACACCTCCAGAAACCAACGCATTGAAAGAAGCTTTTGCCGCAGCAGCTCCAGAAGTGGGGTACGAACACAGGGATATTAATGGAGAAAAACAGACCGGTAAGTAGATAATGCACTCTGCATTAGTTTGGCTCTTACAAAGGGTAAATTTTATTCCTCTTTAAAATTGCTCGATGAACTGGATGACAAATCTTGCAATATCTGAAAGCCTTTTCTTGTCATAATAAATGATTCTATAAGCATCTATCATAATAATATTATGTAAATATTTATTTGTTGCAGTATTTATCCGGTTCGGTTTCTCTTTAAAAAATAGGAAATTAGAATTGATTCAAGTGCTTCGTCCAAAGTTTCTAGTGATTAATGACCAGTTCTCAGCATTGGTTAATGTTTTCTTTGGTATTGGTATATGTTGTATTACAAATGATGTATTAAGTTTGAAAATAGATAGCACTTAAGATAATCCAGTAATTTGAAAAAAGTCTAATGTAATAATTATCTTTAGGCTAACTACATCAAATAAAGAAAAACAAATTGTAAATGATATTTAGATGTATATCGTATTGAAAAAATATGCGTTAAGAAATACCAGATAGGAAGTGGGTATACGTGACTGGTCTCCAAAAAGAAAAAAAAAATGCTCCCTTTACCAAAACAGTACGAAACTGTATTTATCCTTTTTTCAACTGAAATAAATTCTACTCCGTAATGCTTTAATCAATAACACAGTGACAAATACTCTTATCAAAAATAAAATTGTGATGAGTTGCTAAATTTTTAAATTTAATTTAATTACAATTTTAAGTCTCATCTTCATTGAATTGATTCTGTTCAATCGTATATTTCAATGAAGAACTCAACCTGCGAAAGTTCTTCATGTAGTCTTAGAGAAATAGGATTTGCGATTTAGCTTTGTGAAATACGGACACATCATGCGACCTTTCAGATAGCATTTACGTTTGTTTCTATAACGTCCCATGTTTGATTGTGAAAATTTTCGCTTTCACTTTTTCTTCGAAAATTTTTTATCACGATTCAAAACAGGAAAATTAAAAAAGAGTGCTTCAATCGAGTATAGTTTTAGGATTACGCTTCCTTACAAGCACAAATAATTGATAAAAACAGGGTATAAAATGAAAACAGTAAGAGAAAACGACAATTTAAAAACTAGAAATGACAGCAAAAGTTTATTTTTAATAGTTAATAAACAGTTAGTAATTTTAACAAATAAAATTAAAATAATTTTAATTATTTTCTTTTAATAATTACGAAAATAAATTTAATAAATAAACAAGTAATTTTAGTAAAATAGAATATGTGGCTCTTTTAATACAACGTTTGTACAATTAAACTTCAAAACAGCATAATTAATATCTAACGTGTTCAAATGTTTTTAGAAAGTAGAAAAGGTATTGCCTTTTTCAGATTGAATACCTACATTGCACAGTAGTATTTTCCTCGAATGCGTTAAAGGCCTTGAAAACTTATCCACTTGCGATCACTGAGGATACGGGCGTGTTTTAACTAAAGGAAACAATTTAGAAAGGAAAAACAACAATATTTAGTTTTAACTTCTAATTAATCAAAATAAATTCGAATTAATCATAAATGATATTTTGCCATTATATTATCAAAAAATTCAGGGGATAAGAAAAATAATTCGAATGCCCGACGAATTCGAACTGAAGACGTTCGCATTAGCCAAGTTCCATTGTATTAAATTATCTGGAAAAAAATCCGCTATGACCTTATGCATACAGATTAAGTCATATTCAAGAGTTCGGATATTTAATCTGTGGAGAGCAACTTAAAGTGGGGTCGCATTGATTGCAATTGAGCTCGCGAAAATTCGAAACTAATTTTTGGAAGTTCATCAATATAAGTAAGGAAGTATTAATATCTCCTTTGCGATAAATGCGCCAAATTTGTAGAATAATTATTCTCTGTCGAACTTATCTTCGTTCATACATTACTGTCGTTTCTGTTCCTTCATATCTAATATTGTGATCCGAAACAATTTTATTCGTTTTATTTAGGGAACGCGAATGAGAAAGTTTAAGAATTTCTGTTATCGAAGTTGCTGTTGATGTTATCATGAAGAAAGTGACTTAAGAAGACCTTCGTGTTTAGTTCAGCAATCAATGACGAAGCCATTATCTCTCAATGAGAAAATAAAAAAAGAATCAATTTCAAAATTCTATTCAGACGCTCCCCGAACATTTGTTCTATTTTTATTAAATAATGGATTCAGATACTTGCAGTAAGTTAAATGCCATTTTCCTTCACTAAATTCCATTTATAGCAACAATTTAACGCATTATATTACGGCTAAACAATTTATTAGGCTCCTCTTAAGTTTTGCATCTAATATAATCCGACATTTCTGGGCAACACAAGCATATTTGTATTTCAAATATGTTTGACTAAACGATTTCATTTCTGATTATTATCATAAATGGCTAAACAATTTGTTGGGCTGCTCTTAAGGTTCCCATGTAACATAATCAGGCATTTCTGGGTTACAAACATAATTGTATTTCAATTCACTTAGAGGATAATAACTGTTTTATGATTGGAAGTAAACAAGTGAACAGAAAAGTTCAACAAAAAGTGAAACAAGTACTTACAGAATAAACAATTATCCTTTTCATTAATGCTATTATATAAATAAGCCCTTTTCAAAAAAAGTGTTTTTGCTGTTTGCGAGTCTTTGTGATTTATTCTAACTGTTGTTATATCTGTTTCTCACTTCACAATATTTTAAATACACAGCAATTAAGAAATTTTCCATTATCTAAAAAAAATTATAACGCAAATCATTATTTCAAATTGTATTTATTTGAAACGATGAAAAACTACAATTTCACTATCAAGTCGACATTTGTAAATAACTTACAGTGAAACTCATGTTCCCGTTTTAGCTGAATTACAAAAATTAAAATTAAACATTAAAAAACAAAAGGTAATTGTATTCCTTACGAACTATCTTTTCTCATAATCGGCTGTGTTTCAGGAAAGTCTGCTGAAACCAGCGGGAGTGGTCTCCCCTAAACTTTCTAGTATACTTCCCTGAATAGGTGCTGTTCCCCTCCCCATGCGTGTATTAAAAAATTCGAACCTACTGTAACCCAGAATCCAATGACTATCAGAAGATTTTTCATTGCAGATTATAGTGATTGTAAAATATTTAGGTAAAGAATCAAATTCAAAGAGATGCGTACCGATTAAATACGTACCGATTTTCCACTCTTGCCGGCTCAAGGACAAAGTGACGTAATCCTTCCGAGTGCACAGAGATTTCTACCATTACGCATGCGCATGGAGAATCGGATTAAAACAAATTGAATATGCAATTTGAACGCCTTCTTTTTAACCGATTGAAACGAAATTTGGGTACAGATCTATAATTAATGTTGGCATCAGTGATACCAAGTTTTATTTATCTAAGCAAAAGGTATTATGAGATATAATTTTTTCAAGTATGCGATTATACAGACCGACAGACAGTCAACCCGTTGACGGATTTGGCCCAAAATTTTAGACGGACCTAAATTCATGACGATAAAACTGTGTAACAAATTTTATACATCTAGCTATTCAAGTTTTTGAGTTATAGTGTTCACATGACCGCAGGCATATAGACAGACTTCTCGTTGACAGATTTCGTCCAAAATTTGAAGAAAAAAAACCCCAGCAAATTATGTTTAAAGACCACATATCAAATTTCATCCCCGTAACTCTAATAGTTTTCGAGTTATTGTGTTCACAGACACACAGACAGACATAATTGTAAAATTGTGTTTTTCGGACTCAGGGAGGTCTAAAACGTGGAGATTCGTCAAAATCTCGAGTTCGAATTTTTTGACGATTACAATACTTTCTCTTTATATACTTCGTATACGAGAAAGTAAAAAGTGTAAACCCATCAAAGTGGATAAGGAATATGCAAATAACTGGACAAACTTACGTAATACCTACATAAAAACTTGCTTTAGCATCAAATAAAAAAAGTATTCTTACTAAATCACTAACATTCAGTAATAAAATTTTAAAATTTATATCGATTAAATATTAAACAAAGTTACAAAATATAAGATATATACATTTAAGAGTAAGAGAATTTCAATAACTTGTCAGTTCCTGAATAATAAAATGCCTCAAAACAACCTCAAGAAGTTGAGTAAGGAAACAAAATTAGAAACAAAAAAAAAATAAAAGCACAGGAATTTAAAATTTCAATAGGGAACAGAACATAGAGCTAAGAAAAACATAGAAAATCTAAAATTTTAACGTTGGAACCTACAGATCACTTGATTTTATGCAGATTTTTTGATAAATTCTGATCAATAACAATACAAAGTGTACTTAATATCTATTGCCTGGGTTTAATTTGTATCAATAAACAGAATAAATTATAATAGAGTAAATAATAATTTCAAAATAAAAATATATAGATTTGAAATCAATAAATTACAAAGTTGTTAAAATATTGGGAATTCATGACGAATTTATTTTGAAAAGTTCGAAGAATGAGAAATATGTCCCAATAAAAATTGTAATGCGCCTTACCAAATTTCAAGTTATTAAGTAAATACATATAAAATGTAATTTAATATTAATGTTTCAATATTCAGTGTCAAACTGGTTTTCATTTCTAATCTCTATGACTTTTATTTTACAGCAAATGTGCCTTATATCCAATAAATAATATTTGAAACTTCGTCAAATCTGGATCTATGTCCTTTCTTTAACCCTATAATTTCGGATGTGGTTTATAAGCCACTATATTATAAAATTTTTTCCTATATAAATAAAATAAACTAAATACTTTTTTCCTGATGATTTATTTTACTGCTAAATTATAAAAATATTTTTTTATAAAATTAACTAAAATAAAATTTTAATTTTTATCATTAATTACAAAATACATACTTAGTCATGCATATATTTTAGATTCGACATTGTATCACAATTAATACTTGACAAATATATTTCTTTTTCTGCGTTTAGAGCGATCGGCTGTACTTAAAGTACCCGGAGTTAAAGGGTTAAAAAAAATAACTTTACGAATAGTAAATCAATTCTACTGCACTGATCTTAGGATTGCTTTGTTGGTTGAATTCATCGTGCCAAATTACTATTTAAAGAGATTAATACCAAAATAAATGAATTTCAAAATTTTGGATGAAGTAGGAATATCAGGTCCGTTTAAATGGCAACATAATTTTAAAATTAAAATGTAAAGATCACAAAAGTAGTTTATTTTTGCTTGCTCACTGCCCAAATTTATCATCATGGCTGGTTAGTAGTTTTAAAACATAACAATCAGATGTAGATGTGTTTTTCTGTGAGAGTTTTCGGTTTCATTATTAACGTATTACTTCAAGTCAAATGTAAGTACTCAGAAGTTAGGGCTTTTTTTTGGCATTAGTGAAGAAACTATGAAAATAATCAGTATAATGATAAAAACCATAAATTGTGCAAAATGAATCCAAAATTAAAGCATTGTGAAAATTCATAACAATTAAGGAGCTCTTTCTATATGATTTGTTTAAAGCACAGCGTTAATAGTATTTTTTTGCAGGTTTTGCAAAAATTCAAGGAACTATAAGAGATGGCAGGAGATGCAGTACAGCTAAAGCTTACCTTATACATGCTGAGGACAGAGACAATTTGCACATTGTGAACGAAGCTTATGTTCAAAAAGTAGGCAGTACAGAACTTTATCTCATTGAACTGTATCCTTACATTTGGGTTGCAATGCTTTTTCCACGTTAGTTTACTTCCTACTAGCTGGTGCAGCAATTTCGTACGCGTAGTATTATTATTGGTACTTTTTGTATTTCCACAGACTTTAATATATTAATGTAACAGGACCATTACAACATTACATTTTATATACAACCTTCCTGGTTTTTCCCTCTTCATATATATATATATATATATTTCTTGAAAATGATATGCGATATGTGTATCCTATAAATTTCATGTACGCTTATGTTAATAAGAAATATTTAATACCATTAAATTAATAGTGTTTTAGATTTATTTTTGATCTGACCATATTTAATGGAATTCACAAATATATTAGTAATTCACTTCATAGGTAGATGGCGCCACTAGATTAAGAATCATATATTCATTTTTTTTATTTTTCTGTACATTTCCGAAATAATATATATTATCATAAAAGGTTAAATTTAAATTTTTAGTTAATTTTTAATGTGGTTTATTACAGTATTAAAAGCCTAATTCAGAAATAATATTTAACTTTAAATGCCGAACTGTCTTTAGGATTATGTTCAAGTCATAACAATAATTAAGACTATTGTATTGGTATGCTTTAAGTTATATACTTTCTCGTTTCTAATCCTGAAAGATTTTGGAGATTTATTCCCCTATTTTTTCGTCTTTTCAACAATTGGCTTTCGCAGAGTGTTGGCGCCAGAAATCTAGATTAAAGCGACAAATATCGGTTCCGGAAACTGATTGGCTTTTGATTGATGGAATTCCAATTCTGGTTGTCTTTTTCATAGTAGTAATAGTCTATAATCGAACTTTTTTTGCATTTCATTTGCATGATTATTCATAAGGTAATTTGATTTTAATTTTACTTTTTAGATTAATATATGTATATATCGAAAATATAACACATGTTTTGATTATTTGAAATATTTAACTATATATATAAATCGTAAAATGAAAACGCAGTTAGAGCACAATGACGTTACTTCGGGGTTGAAATTATTGTGAACTGCTAAAAATTAAATAGTTTGACATTTTCTTGCAAAAAGTGATGCCGTAAGGCCCAAACACTGATTAATTAAAACCAACAACAATCAAGTTCTAGCGATTTTTCTAAATTTGTATTTAGGATACCAAAACGCGACTTTAAAATTCACATGCACGACAAGAGAAACGAATTCAAATTTAAAGTTAATAAATATATTTTCTGAAATTCTAATATCTCATCTAAAATCTATAAAATACAATTATCAATCAACTTATATTAATCAATAAAATATGCAATAGCAATAACTCTGCCAAAAAGCAAATCATGCACTTAATAATGCCTCAACATTAATAAAATTCCCTCATCACTCTATGTACCTCTGATTAATGGATTCAAGGTGGAAATAAATGATTGCTTATCAGAGATATGTTGGAGCGAAGTATAATCTTCGCAGAAGGGTAATTCAAGTCAAATCAAGTCTGATATTTTACCTCGAAAACGTATCGTTTACACATTTTTCACTGGTTTTACATATTTTCTTGATTTCTTTCATTATATCTGTAGGCTTTCTATCGTTATCGTTTTCTGTTTATTCTTCATCGTTCCCAACATACTACACTTCCCTGGCAACAGCCAAAATTAGGCGCGAAACATGTAACATGCTATTCCGTAAACACCACTTCAATGCTAGTCACTGCCATAACCCTCCACGTCACTGCAGTTTCCGTCCTTCTGTTCCAAAAAACAATTCTTACTTTGCTCTAGCTTTTTGTCACATCTTATTTTTGTTTTTAACTATCAAAACTCCTCTCGTTGCTTTTTTGTTTGACATTAGGGATGAAAAATCAGTTTTTTAGGATTTACCGCGTCGCTGATTGCAAGAAAAAGTCAAACTGTTTATTTTTTGACAATTCACTACGACTTCATTCCCTTACGAACCAGCATTGTGCTTTAACTTCGTTTCCATTTTACGATTTATACTTTATCCACCACAGCGCTCTTGGGGCTATATAGTGACTGCAGCTTCTATCGCATTCATTGAATATGTGTTGTATTTTTCTTTCTTCACACATTTACGGTTTTTTCTATTGTTTTCCATTTGGTACTATTCGAATCTTTATCTTTCCTCGGATATCCTTTCAATTCGTTTTCTGATATCTTTTCAAGTTTGATAAGAAAGCTTGTTATTTTATTGTTTTCTATTATGTTTGCTTCTCATATACACTCATGTCCATAAATTAAGGATAATGAAGTTCAGGCAAAGAAAGAGACAGAAGCAAAACAAATTTGACTTATTTGTAAAATCTATTTATTAAACAAAAGGTAAAGAGCAAAACAGATGCTATATGTTTGACATAATTAATAAAAATTGCGATTTTTACTCCCTGGAGCAAATTTCAAAAAAGAACCTATTTACAAAAAACAGTATAACATGGTTAGTATGATGGTTAATACGGAGTATGTCTCCCGGACGATGCAATACAGGCCTTACAACGTCTAGGCATGCTGAGTATTAAATTATCAATCTTGTCTTGGGGAATATTACACCACTCATCAAGCAATGCCCTCCGAAGTTCCGGTAGACAGGTGGGAGGGGGTTGACGGGCTGCAATTCGTCGGCCAAGCATATCCCACACATTCTCTATTGGATTCAAGTCCGGTGAGTATGCTGGCCAATCCATACGGGTGATATCCTCCGATTGAAGGCATTCGTCTACAATGTTTGCACGGTGAGGACGGGCGTTGTCATCCATAAACAGAAATTCAGCACACATGGCGCCCCGAAACAAACGTACATGTTGTTCCAGAATGACATCCCGATAGATGTGGCCTGTCATCGTTACACTCTGAACATGCAGGTCAGTTCTGGAACCAAGAATAATTCCTCCCCAAACGAGCCATCCTGCACCACCGTAACGGTGTCGTTCAATGGTGTTCTCTTGGTGGTAAGGGGTACCTGGCGCTCTCCATATGAAAGTCTGGCGAGAATCAGACTGCAAACTAAACCTGGACTCGTCGGAAAACATCACACAAGACCACTGTTGCGGTGTCCACAACGCATGCTCTCTACTCCAGGCTAATCGTAGGCGACAGAGAGTTGCGGTAAGTGGAACACATCTGACAGGCCTACGAGCATATAGACCAATGTGCCTTAAGCGTCTGTACACGGTCTGCCTTGAAACTGTCGTACCGGTAGCTGAAGAGAGCTGACGAGACAGGTCTGATGCTGTGCTCCGTCTGTTTCTTTTGGCAGTAACTGCCAAATACCGGTCCAAATTCGGCGTTGTAACTCGGGGGCGACCTGTGCTGTAACATCTACTCACATTACCATCATCTTGGAATCGTTGCCAAAGCCTGGAGATGACACTCTGGGCGATTCCAAGTTCCTCGGATACTTCCAGCTGGGTACTTCCACATTCCAGTCGTCCGATAATTCTACCACGTAAAAAATTATCCAAATGCTTCCTTTGTGCCATAACTATGCGGTTATTGCACTGAAAGGCGTTTAAAGCGCTTGTGAACAATTTTACTTCTTTGCCACCATTCCTTATATACCCCTCTCTTACACTCTCGTCATTGTGACGTACTATCCGCGCCATCTGGTGGTTTCCTGTAATTTGCATATTCGTCTTCAAGATGTGTGTGATAATTCTACAGGTGAAATTTTTATTTTAGAGTTCAATTTCTGTGTGATTCTGAATTATCCTTAATTTATGGATATGAGTGTATTTAAAGGGTGTCCAAAAAGGTGGAACAAGCGTTTATTCCCTTAAATATTGATTTCAGACATATACTTCCAATTACAAAGTTTCATCAAATAAACTAAGAATTTGTGTGAAAAAAATTTGACTTCTGTGGAAGTTGAAAATAGAAGCTGAGAAAATTAAATTTTTATACGTGGCCCAAAGAGCAAAAGTGTCAATGAGTGAAATTTTGATCTTACACTCAAAGATAAAAATACAAATTAAGGAGAGTTTTAATTGTGATAGAGGAAAAATACAATAATATTAACAAAAAATGAATGAAAAGAACGAGGAGGAAGAAGAATCTGGTGGATGATATCATCAGAGGCGTTCATCCATACGGATTCAAAATTAGAATATATTTTCTGTCGAGGAAAAACGACTTTAAGGTCTAAATTTCAATTTTTCTCTAAGGCCTGAACCTATCCCGGAAAAAATTGGAAAGAAAACCATTTATCCGAAAAGAAGAAATTCAAAACAGTCTTTTAACTCTCCGAGGGAACGTTTTCCTCTCAGCTCCTTTAAAACCGAAGGTTTTAGAGAGGATGGTACATCGAAGTGGATCCTTCTATTGAGTGTGATCTTCACCCCACCATCACACTCCCCGCTATTCAAGATAATAAAGCTGTCAGCGTCCTACTTTGATTGATTTACTCACTGTTTTTTCGCGAGGGTCGAATGGCAAATCGAGAGTGTGCCTTTCGATGTTACTACTATCAGTTGTAATCTACTTTCTTTCATAAAAGAGTGTTTCTTCGTTCCTTTGTCAAAAACTACAAACGAGATACTGAAAAGTGTTATTGATAGAGTGCGAACATCTTTGCTTATTTCTAAGTTCTTTCAACTTGCTCTCCAAATTGATGATCTCAGTAGTTGTATAACAAACCTATTGCATTGTATTGGCGAAACAACCAAAGTGCGGAAATCTTGGCTCTACGCGGGCGTGGTTCTCGTCGAAACCCCTTCAATAATTTGCAATAAGCTTCAGAATTTCGTTCTGTTTTTTACGGTTTTGTTAATTTTCAAAGAAAAGAGCATACAGAAAAAAATGAAAAGTTTCGACCGGATAACTAATTTCATTTTCGAGAAATTGAGTTTTTAAAAAAATGATTTTTTTTCCTTTGGGAAAACAAAGTTTATTCCTCTATAAAACCATGAAGAAGAGAACTATGACTTTTGTTGCCTTAAGTTGGCCTTACTGAATATCGAAAAGACCACTTTCAACAAATAATTTGCCACAAAGTGGCAATTTGGCTACGATAAAAATTCTTAAACAGGTGGTTATCTGTAGGAACCAGAGCCATCTTATCCAATGGGCTGTAGCCCAGGAGCGACATTAATCCAAAGGAACCTAGAAATTTACTATATTAATTTATTTTAATTTTGAGTGAAAAAAAATTAACTATAATTTTGAATATATTAAAAGTAAAGCTATGGTTAGTGCTTATAACTAGAACCATACATTTTGTAATGTTGCTTAAACATTTATATCATTTCAAAAAATATTCATACACAGTCAATCAGTGCACAAATCATAAACTATGCTTGTAATAGAAGTATCACGCATTACAGAAGCTCTCGTGCAAATTCTTGTTTTGAAAAGACAAAGATAATCAAAATTGAACAGCGATAATCGGAGAACAGGTGACTTCTTTTCTTTGTTCGTCAATTACTCTATTAAGTAGGCATTTTCGTTGAAATATAGACTTTAAAATTCTTGGTTATGGTTCTGACAGGGAGCCAAATTACTTTTTCCTAGGGCCTTTTCCTCACCTTTTCTTAGACAGCCTTGGGCGAAACCACCGCCCCTGTGAGGGTTAAAATCGGATAACTGGTTTTCTAGTGTCAAACTTTCTAAACAACTTTTAACAGAGATATAAAATAATTTGTGTCCATGTAATTCTTTTAAATAAACGGATATTACTCAAAGAACTTTTACCATAAAAGAAGCGAGAAGTTTAGTCTTGAAGATTTGGCTTTGAATCTGACGCGAAATGTATTTCATAATTATTTACAATGCATTTTTCAGTTTCTATATGAAGTGACAGGTGATAACAAACAAAAAAGGAGAAATTGTTGGATTTGATAATATGACAAACAAAAGTTGATGTTCTAAATGTCGGGGTTCAACTGGCTATAATACACCGACAATTACTCTTTATCAGAAGGCATCTTGGTGGGACACAAGAAGTCATTCCAGCGTTGACGAATTCTTTTATTAAACTGATTCAAAGACTGTAAATTAGATTTAACACTTAAAAATAGGATAAGACAAGATTAAACATAGATGCAGTAAATGCAAACATAATGCAGTAAATACAACATTGATGAAGTAGACACAGAAATCGCAACTGCATGAACACAGCTCCAACGCGACTGGAATGCATGCACAAGCAAGACTCAACCAAACTGCCTCACAGTTCGCTCTGCTCAGTTATATAATGCTGCCAGAGATCAGTTCCGCGGTTACGGGTGCAGACGTCAGGAGTCGCCACATGACTCCCCCCTCAGTCTCACGCAGGGAGACGAAACTTGACTCTCCTACCGAACCTTGTACGGTAAGTCTGATGTTCCTGTTCTGTTGGTTCATCTGATCCGTTTAAGATGAATGCAGGTTTCAGGTGATCCATAGCGACAAGACGTTCCTGTCTCTTGATTAGTATGATGAAATCCTTTGGCAGGCGCCGTACAACCTTGAAAGGACCCTCGTAAGGAGTCTGTAAGGTCTTCTTGAACGGAGGTCTACGCAGGAAGACATGACTACACGTCTCCAAATCTTTCGGAATATAGATTCTTTGGGGACCATGACGCAGGGGAAATGTTGGACTCACTGCTCTGAAGATTCGTTGTAACCTTGCCACGTAATCAGGACACTGGTCTATCCGTTTCTCCTCGTACAGCTGTCCAGGCAGTCGAAGACTCGATCCCTACACTAATTCCGCAGCCGAGGCGTTGAGATCCTCACGCAGGACAGTCCGGATACCCAATAAGACGAGAGGAAGTGCATCCAACCAGTCAGCCTGATGACAGGTTAAAGACTGTTTTAATGGACGATGAAGACGCTCTACCATCCCGTTGCACTGTGGGGTATAAGAAGCTTTTCGAGTTAAATGGACACCAAGGAGTTCGACAGAGTTTCAAAAAGCCCCGATTCAAATTGCCCTCCCCTATCGCATGTTAACCTCTGAGGAGTGCCGAATCGTGAAATCCATGTATTCACAAAAGCCCTAGCCACAGTCTCCGCCTCCATGTCAGACATAGGAGCAGCTTCCGACCACCTTGTATATCTATCAATCATAGTTAGGCAGTACTTATAACCACGCACAAGAGGTAGCTTTATAATATCCAAATGGACATGTGCAAATCTCTCATCGGGAATAAGGAATCGTATCAAAGGGATCTTAGTATGCAATTGAACTTTTGACCGTTGACAATTGATGCAAGCCCTACACCAAACGCCTATGTCTTTATTCATATCTGCCCAAAGGTATTTTGAACCCACAAGCTGCTTAGTACCGCGTATTCCCGGATACGACAAACCGTGTAATTCGTCAAATACTCTACGTCTTAACTGGAGAGGTACATAAAATCTGTTTATTCCCGTAGAATTATCTGCATACAAAGATCTAGCAACGTCGGACATTTGCACTTTAACTAAATTACCACTGAATTTCGCGTTACCCTCTAAAATCGATCTCAATTCCTCGTCTGTTTCCTGAAGATTAGCCCACAACTCTAAATCAGACAAAGATGAAAACAGTATTTCACAAATCCTAGACAACGTATCCGCTACAACATTACCCTTACCGGGCAGGTATTTAATGTCAGTAGTGAATTGCGATATGAAATATAATTGTCTTAAACGTCTCGGTGTAGCCTTCTCCTGTTTCTGCTTAAACGCAAATATTAGAGGTTTATGATCTACATACAAGGTAAAAACGCGAGCTTCCAATAAGTGCCTAAAATGCTGTATGGCACTGTATGCTGCCAATAACTCTCGGTCATAAGTTGAATATTTGCATTGTGTAGGCCAGAGTTTCTTGTAAAAGAAACAAAGAGGTTTAGGACCATCGGAAGAAATCTCTTGCAGCACTCCTCCCATTGCGAAGTCACTGCAGTCTGTAACCAACGCCAATTTTGCATCCACAGAAGGATGGTACAAAAGTGTTGCTTTAGCCCTAGCATCCCTAATATTCTGGAAACACTTCTCAGTTTCTATATTCCACTGAATCTCTCTTTTACCACGTTTTTTCGCAGCAACCAATAGTTGATTCAACGGTGATAAAATAGTTGTAATATTGGGTATAAACCTATGGTAATAATTCACCATGCCTCGAAACCGGCGTAAATCACTAATAGTAACAGGTTTGTTATACTCGAGAATTGCTTTAACCTTATCACGATGTGGAGTGCATCCCTTAATAATAACTGTATGCCCAATAAAATCTATTGTGTCTTTGCCAAATTCACATTCAGACTCACTTATTACGATACCGTATTTTCTAAATCGGGTAAAAATTTCTTCCAAATGTCTTTTATGCTCGACCCGATTTTCACTGGCAATTAAAATATCATCTAGATAAGGGAAACAATAATCGAGTCCTCGTAAAATTTCATTAATAAACCTTTGAAAAGTCTGTGCGGCTGAACATAGACCGAAATTTAAAAATGGAAATTCAAAAAGTTCGAACGGTGTAATAACAGCGGTTTTCGGGATATCCGGAGGGTGTACAGGTATCTGATGATACGCACGTACCAAATCTAATTTTAAAAACACCTTCTTCCCATTTAACATATACATGCAATCCTGAATGTGAGGTATAGGGTATTTATCAGGTATGGTAATACGATTCAATGCCCTATAACCTCCCGTAGGTCGCCAATCAGATGCACCTTTAGGAACCATGTGTAAGAGACTTGCCCAATTACTCTTGGATGGTCTACAAATTTCCTTTTCCAACATATATTCGAATTCCTGCTTAGCAATTTTGAGTTGCGCAGGGTTTAACCGACGAGCCCTTGCACTAACAGGAGGTCCGACAGTAGGTATGTAATGTACGGTGTCATGCTTGATTGTATCCTTAGGAAAGGAATTCAATTGAGTTATTTCTTTAAACTTTCGCAGAAGCTCTGAATATTCCGAATTTCCAACGATGGTTTTTACTACTGGAATATCGCTTACAGTAGATTTACCTTTAGCAGTAAAATTTGTCAAAGGTTCAATCAAACAGCGCTTCTTCAGATCTATCAATAAACCGAAGTGTTGTACAAAGTCAGCTCCAATGATAGGTTTCGTAACGTCAGCGACAATAAATGGCCACTGCAAAGTGCGTCTTAATCCTAAATCGAGTGATAGCAATTTAGTACCAAATGTTTCTATTTTAGTGCCATTAGCTGCATATAAAACAAAATCACTTTTCCTAATTTCTTTAGTCAAAAACGACTTGGGATAACAGGAAATATCACTACCCGTGTCTATTAAAAATCCTGTATGAGTTTTTATATCATTTATATATAGCTTGCGACTTCCACCTCTCAAAACAGAAGCCGTCGCTACTCCTGCAGGTGAATCGCGTTTTTTTTGTTTAAATGCACAAGGCGGTACGCAATGTTCTGCTTTTTCTTTAAACCTAAAATGGTACCAGCATTGCCAATCTTCGCGTTTCTGAGCACCAGTTTTGGATGGACTTCGAATGCGATGCGGTCTCGGCGATGTATGCCGTGAACCTGATCTAACCAACCTATAAAGCTCATCTATTTGTTTTTGCATTTTTAACAAATGTTCATCTCGCTGACTAACATGACAAGAAGCAAAAGTACTATCTGAAACGGAATTAACAGCGCCTGGTGAAAATTCTATAATTTTGTCAGCCATTTCCGCTAAATTGCTAAGGCTTTCCGAGCTAACAGCTAAAACAGCCTGCACATGAAATGGCAAGCGCCTCATCCAAATTTTTTTTAAAAACGCCTCATCTACGTGGTTTTCACTTAAATCTCGCATTTTCCTAAGCAACACGGAAGGGGATCTATCGCCTAATTCCAAATCTTCAATTAAGATTTTCAGCTTCTTATTCTGAGATACCTCAAACTGGGTTAGCAAATGATTCTTAAGTGCTGTATATGGATGCGGGGGCGGTTCACACACTATATCCGTAGCATGCGACAGGGTTTCAGGATCCAAAGCCGCGACCAAATAATCAAATTTTGTTTGTTCCACAGTAACACCCGCTAATCTAAAACTAGCCTGAAGCTGTATAAAGAAAAGCTTAGCATTATTTGTCCAAAAACTTGGAACCCTAACAGCAACTCTGTCGCACCCAGCGTTCGAACCTTCAACCTCTTTATTCTCTGAATCTGAACCTTCCTCACCTTTAAGTGGCGTCTTAATACAATCAAAAACTCAAAAATAAAGGAAACAATTTTACCGACCATTTCCTTGCCTCAGAGAGTCAACATGGGCAGGGTGGGAACTGAATTCAGAGATTCAATCTATACAGTCCCTATTTCCAATGAAGTTGCGGTCAGCACATCTTGACGGTTTATTCCCAGCACTTCTCTGTATTCCTTGGACGGGTCACCAACTTGTCGGGGTTCAACTGGCTATATCACACCGACAATTACTCTTTATCAGAAGGCATCGTGGTGGGACACAAGAAGTCATTCCAGCATTGACGAATTCTTTTATTAAACTGATTCAAAGACTGTAAATTAGATTTAACACTTAAAAATAGGTTAAAACAAGATTAAACATAGATGCAGCAAATGCAAACATAATGCAGTAAATACAACATGATGAAGCAGACACAGAAATCGCAACTGCATGAATACAGCTCCAACGCGACTGGAATGCATGCACAAGCAAGACTCAACGAGACTGCCTCACAGTTCGCTCTGCTCAGTTATATAATGCTGCCAGAGATCAGATCCGCAGTTACGGGTGCAGACGTCAGGAGTCGCCACATAAATTCGTTATGCGGGGAAAATAATGTCTCAAGAAATACCTGTCATTGGATTACGTTTTATATTTTTACAATATTCAAAACATGTCTTTAATTTATTTCTTTTAATTTTTAAACGCAAAAGTATAGATAAGGATATAAAAAGAATTGATGCCATCGAAACTCTCTGTTGGATACTTATTATAATACATATTTTATGCAGTGCCGCCCAATGCCCGCCTTCCAGTGGAAATAAAAAAAAGAGAACATTATTTTTAGAATCATCGGCACAAGACCAAAAAACAACAATGTTAATGTATGTTAAAGATAAAGAAATATTATGGGAGAAGCAGGTACGAAACTAATAAAAATGTTGTCAAAAATGCTATAATTGGGCATTTAAATGAAGTATATGTAAAATGCTGTGATTTATCATTACTTATTAGTAATATTTATGAAAATAGTAGCCTAAACTTATTTAAAATATTCGACTAAACTTATGTTTTCGCCTTTCTGAATTTCTCAGGTGTTTATTATTTAATTTTCAACTGATATATTTTTTATCTTAAAAAATATTGGTAGAAAGAACGAAAGGAAAAATATTTATATATTATGTTCCGCACGCGTATAACGGAGGGTGAAAATAGGAGTACAATGGGAAAGATTTCTTCTTGAAGCCTATGTAACACTGTAAGTTCGTATTAGCCTGTTTCATTAAATTCCCCTCCCTCCGCTTCAGGTGAACTGAAAGGGGCTGTGGAAAAGACCCCGACAAGGTTCATTGGTCCAACCACGCTTATCAATGAAGCTATCTTTCTACCCTACCACCCCTCAAACGAAGGCAAGCTCCTCAAACCTTCCGTCTTAGGTGTTAAGGCAAAACCTGTAGACCACCCGGAACCGCTTGGCAAGGTACTAGAGGTTTAAACATAGTCTGAAAAAAGGGGCTGAAAATGTCCTACCTCTCTTGTTGTAGAATGGAAAAAAACGACGTTCAAAAATGAAATTTGTTTATAGGTGTGCGCACCTATCTCCATCTAGTGAGGGATACACTAACTAAAAACCTAATTATTTTTTTTGTTGTTCTCCATTCTACAACATAGTTTTTTTATAGTTTTAATTTTGTTTTGTTGTGTTTTAAAATTTTTAAATTGTTTTTATGCATTTTATTCATTTCCTCTTACACTAAGTTTCACAATTCTGTCTGCAAAACTTATAGAGATATGGTAATTTTTAAATTTCAAGGGGATGCTCTCAAATTCATATGGAGATTTTTATTGCAGAAATGCAAATTTATTTAAAACAGAAAAACAAAGAAATGCAAATATTTGTCAAGTATTATATCAGCCAATCATCACGAATTGAAAATAAATTGCCAATCACACATACTGTTACTCAGTTTCATTTGTAGATAGTTGCAACTATCGACTTGATAAAGAATGGAATGAAAGTTTGAGAAAATGAAAATTTAAGGTGTAACAGGAAAATAGCCTAATATTGAACCAGAATATTGAATTATTTGCTCTTCGCGTTATGCGTATTAAGCTTTACTTAAAAGCAGTGGCAACTCTTCCTTTAGGTCTGAACAGTTGCAGAACTCGCCAAAATTTTCTTAAAAATTCGTATTTTGATTTTTATTCTTATTAGCTTACCTCTCCACTCTGAGAGTTCGGTTATTACCGAAAAAAGATTTAAAAAAAAGAGAAAAGAAGACAGAAAATGAACGAAAAAATTAGACAGAGACAGGATGGTGCTGAACACCAAAAACTTTTGGAAAGAACTAAAATTCTCTTATTGCGTACAACTAAGTGACATAATGGACGAAGGCGAGTAGCTATTCTTTCTGTTTTAGAACCTAGACGGAACTGAATTATCGTATGCTCCTGTTTTGAGCTAAAAACCAACCAATGTCCTTTTTTTGCTCCCTTTCAGTATCACCCATGGTTCGCCTTCACGCTCTTGATTTCTTTTTCATTGACTGCTTTTTTGCGTTAGATTCACTTTCATGTTGCCTCAACGGTAACTTGGCTTATTCCCACATATTCGATTTCTCTTATTAAAACGGAACTCACCGAAAACGTACTGTAATTATCTCAAATGCAATTCAGAGAATTACAACTACAAGTTTGAAATATTTGAAGGTAAAGGAAGCTATTTTTGAAAAATAGTACTTCAATTGTATTCTAGTAATATTTTTATAGCACTGTTTGTTTCTGGGAAGATGAGCCTCACTGCTGATATGTCACCATGAATATTTTTTGAAGGTCACAAGAGGAAATATTTTTGTAAATACTTCAATTAATGTATTATGTGACTATTTTTTAGATTTAACAAGAGTTAACAAATACATTGTTATTTTCTGATTCCGCCCTTTAAATACTTTTTCAAATATGTACATTATCCCTAAAATGTATGTCCAAAGACTGGATCAAACAGCAGTGAGAAGTGTGGGAATGTGGGCTAAGTGAGCAACTTTGTCTTCTTATATATCTGTATGTTTTGTAGATAGAAACGTGCAACTTTGTATGTGAATAGATGAATGTAAAAGAAAGATTTTACTAACTGACTTTTTTCTTCAATGGGGCCGTATAAAAATTTAATTTTTTGTAACTTTGATTGCAAAGTATTTCCATACAAATTCTTACCTTATTTCATGAAACTTTTTAATTTGAAGTATATGTCTAAAATCAATATTTAAAGAAATAAACGCTTGTTCCATCTTTTTCGTATATATATGTGTGTGTGTCTAGAAACTTGCGGTTTGGCAGACGGTTGCTTCATGGGTAGTAGGTGCTAACTAAGAAAGGATTAGTTAAGGATTAATTAAAAATTACCTTAAATGTTTTCGTTTCTCCGGTATAAATTTGGAGCCTATTATCGCAAAAATCAATTTTTACATCATCTTATAGATAAAAAAATTAGCTTTCCAATGACACCGATCTTATTTCCATGTGACATTTTGTTCAAAGTTAATTAATGTTGCAAAATGCTTTAAAGCATAAACTATAACAATGTTTTCATTGTTGCAAATAAAATTCAAACCATCTCATTATTTAAGAAAACCTTTTATTCAGGCACTTTTGCAATTGTTATGGTTGTGATAGAATAAATTGTTTTCTTGGGAAATTAACTCCAAAATAGAATTTTCAGTTTAGTATTCGTTGCATTCCTGAAATATTTTTTAGCACCTGCTTGAAAGTAATATTTTTTTATAAATCGTGGCAACAAATGTTTGATTTCAGGTTTTTTTCGTGTGTTTGAGGTAGACTGAAATGATTTTCATCCTTTCCTCAAGCATTTATTCTCATGCTTTCTTACCATTTTAAAATTATAAAGCTTGAAAACGCTTTCCATTTTTTGTATATTGTAATTTTTCAGTAATAACTTCGGAGTATATTGTCACTCAAAAATCATTTTAACATCATCTTATAGTTATAAAAGTTAACTGTTCCATGCCACCGATTTTATTTCAATCCGAAGTTCTGTTTAATTTTAATTAATTTTTGAATGTACGCCCATGTCTTAATTTTTAAACATGATATTGTTAAAACTGTGTGAAAAATATTTAAAAAAATATTATGTTTAGGCTGGGTGCTCTTTTAAAATTAAGTTTCAAAAATATTTTTAGTGCGTAAGGAAAAAGGAGAAAAATACAAATTTACATATGAGTAGCTAAGAAGCCAAAGAAAGAATTTTTTGTTTTCTGGTTTTTGTAAATTTGTATGGAATTAATAACATTATTTTTACTTCTCAAAAGATTCCCTCGTTACTTCATTAGAAGACTTTATATACTTTGAAATACATATACTAATTCTTATATTCTTTATATACTAATCAAATTAATAAACCAAAAATTAAAAAAAATATTGTATTAAAAACCTGGATTTTCTCAATTTTTTCCCTGGACGTATTCGCATTGGATTCTGAACGATTCCTATAATTATATAACAAAATAATTATAGGATAGTAATATGCTATGTAAAATATGCTTATGTGAAAATACGCACGTTAGATGCCTCCGCTTTTCACTGGGCATTTAACTGCTGAA
>BGPR01008448.1:0-39629 GCA_013235015.1 Araneus ventricosus | reverse complement strand
TGCTTTTAGAAATCAAACTTTTAATACTTTATAAAGGGATCTAACTTTTGCATAATATTATATCCTTCATATTGGGGACTTTCTCCTCTTCTCTGTTTGACAAATGAAAGTATCTCAAAATTTTCATAAACCTGCATAGCCATCCTTAGTTTTATCATGTCGTTTCCCAACATTACGTTATTTTCCAAGTAATCACTCATTTTTTGTAGGCGGGCTATACTCATAATTAGCATTACTGACAAAAAATTACAAATTTATGTTGATACTCGGATGCATCCAATGCTCACGTGACTCAAGTACATGCAGCGGGCGGCTGTGAGTCTAACTTCTCACCAGATCGCAAAGTTCCGTTGAAGAACTTTGATGTGCTCTTATTACTGTCTTGATATTTTCGTCCTGTGTCTATGTAAATAAATATGTGTTTTAGAATATATATATATATACAGAGAGAGAGAGAGAGAGAGTATAAATCGTAAACTGAAGAACGCAAATAAAGCACAATAACCTATTCTATTATGTTTTGCCCCTTTTATATAAATATATAACGCTTCATCAGGTTATGAAGTTATTGTGAATTGCTAAAATATGAAAAAACGGAAACGCATCTTTTAGACATTTTTCACTGGTTTTTCATATTTTTCTGATTTCTTTCACTATTTCTCTACGCTTTCTATCGTTATCGATCTTCCATCTATACTTCATCGTTCCCAACATACTGTAGGGTCTAAGCTCAGTGATACTAAACTATGAAAGATTTCACCAGACACAGCAATATCAGGATACTAATTTTTAATTAAAGATTCTAGATTAATTGATTATATACAAGAATATGCAAATTTATATCGACATAAATCATTTCTGTATAACTCAGGACGAGATAGCGTGAACAATGTCTGAGTCAATCTGGATTCAATCGCAGATTTGTTATGAATCAACTCGTACGTAAATTGAAAAGTTCTACTCAAGGCGAGTACAATGTCCGTTGGCCAGAATAATGATTTGAGGGATTAGACCGCTCAAATTATTTGCGTATAACTCCTAAAGAGTTATATCGATCACCGAAGAAGGTAAATTGCAGTGAAGTATTTCACGTCCATTTCGAGACAAATTCCTCAGTTGCTTTCCAGCGCGCTACGAGCTTTAATCAGCCAAAGGTTGGCTTAACGGTTCACGGGACGAGGCCCGATCAATAAAAACAGCGTCTCAGGCTGAGAGCTACCTTCCAAATTCTCGATCACGAGAATTCAATCTCGAGTCCCCAAACGATCTCTCGACGATCTCTCGATCTCCTCTTCTTCCGTCCAGAATTCCAGCTTAAGAACACCTTTGACCCTGCCTCCGAGGCATGGCCTAAAGGTTAAATTTTTGGTGATATGTCGGGAATGAAATATTTTCCCCAATGACAAATCTCTGGTCTCTTTCTCTCATCGTTATTGGCAAAGCCACAACTTAATGCGTTTCTTCTTGGGTGATCTTACAACGATTAGCCGGCGCGGCGTTTCAACAAGCCCTTCGAGTGATGTAATCAGGATCGGTTTTTACGAAGCCGGGTCCCTTTCTCCAATCGCTTCCAGCTAGCCATCTGGGGGGGTGTCTGGTCAGTCTTTCTCGTGAGAATTGGCGGCTTCTCGAGACCCCACAATACTATACTCCCCTGGCAACAGCCAAAGTTAAGCGCGAAACTTGTTACTCGATACCCTATTCACACCTCTTCAAAGACGGTATGTACCGTGACCCTCCGCAAACAATGCCACGTCAACATCCGTTCCTTCTGGCACGTAGAATATTTATTCTTACTTTTCTCTCATGTTGTACCATATCGTACTTTTTTATTTATTCAAAACTCCTCTCTCTGGTTTTGGTTTGACATTAGAGATGAAAATCAGTGTTTTAGGCCTTACGGCGTAACTGATTGCAAGAAAATGTCAAACATTTATATTTTAGCAATTGACAATAACTTCATCCCCTGAAGGAACGTCATTGTGCTTTAATTGCGTTCTTCATTTTACGTTTTATTCTCTTTCATTTTACGATTTATACTCTATCTACCACAGAGGTTTGGGAATTGCAGCTTTTAGCGCATTCATTTCGTATGTGATATATTTATATATTTTTTTCCATCTGTTACTATTCGCATTTTTATCTTTGCTCGGATATACTTTCAATTCGTTTTTTCATATCTTTTCGAATTTGATATGAAAGACTGTTATTTATTTTATTTTATTGTTTTTCTATTATGTTTTGCTAGCAATTTTTTCAATATATACACTTATTAAACTAATAATTAAATTAAAAATAAAATAATGTTACATTAACAGTAAACATACAAATGAAATACAAAAAGATAGTTAGATTATAAACTAATGTATTAATACTAGTTAGATTGTTACTACTATGAAAGAGAGAACCGAGAATTGGAATTCCAACAATCAAATACCAATCAATCTTGGTTATCGCTTATGTCGCATTAATCTGAATTTGTGGCGCCAACCCTCTGCGAAAGCCAATTGTTGGAAAAACAAAAAGTATGGGAATGAATCTCCAAAATATTTCAAGATAAGAAACTAGAAAATGTAACTTAATGCTTACCAATTCATAGTCTTAGCTATTGTATTGACATGAGCTTTATCTGTAATACAGTTCCGCATTTAAAGTGAAAATATTATTTCTTAATTAGGCTATAAATACTATACTAAACATCATTAAAAATTAAACTATAAATTTAAATTAAACTCATTATATTAATATATATTAATATGGAAATGTACTTAAAAATAAAATGATGCAATCTTATTCTTAATCTAGTGGCAACATCTACCTATGTAGTGAAATACTAATATCTTTGTGAATTCCATAAATGTAGTCACTTCAAAATAAATAAATCTAAAAGACTATTCATTTAAAGGTGTTAATTTTTTTTATTAACATAAGCAAACATGAAATTAATAGGATATCCATATCTCAAAGCATTTTCAATAAATGTATTAATATATGATCTCCGTTTTTTCCTGTCTGTGATTAAAATATTGCTTCTATGAATATAATTCAGGACGATATTTCTATAAATTTTAATACTGATATTGCTATTCCAAAAAGGTAGCCAATTTATATTAAGCTGAAAAGTGTTTATATATATATATATATAATCAAAATAATTTTAGAAAATCTAAAAATTTAAATATTACACAAATACAAGAAAAATTATACTCAAAGGAGAAAGCTATTTCTGCATTAACGCAAAAGCTGCGTCAACAAAAGCAATAGAACAAAACATACAAGAACAAAAGACAAAATATCAAAAACCTACAAGAAAGAAAGGACAAAAAAAGGGAAGACAAAAATTTAATAATTTGAAAAATATCATGGCAAGCCACTAATAACGAAGGGAAGCCCGCCTATGATATTCATATGTGATTTTTACTGCTAATGACATACGAAAAACGTAAAAATGTATCGTTATTCCCTCAAAAAGCACGGTTAATTAAAAATTTAAAAATTCTGGAATAAAAGACAATTACAATGAAGATGATTTAAAAATAAAGAGCTAAATATATATAAAATGCAAGGTTTGTATGTGTGTGCGATGTTTAGACCTAAAATATTGCACTTACAGGTCTGAAATTTGGCACAAAGGTAGCCCTGATGCTGACTCAATGCACCTCGAAGCCCCTCAAAAAGAACTAACAATTATAAATGGCTAACAATGTAAATTCAGCTGCTGGTCAAGGTTGTTTTGTGGTTTTCACAGGCAATTAGAATTTGGGTGGTCACTTTTTGGGGATAAACTTTTGAGGGAGAGGAATAGCGTTATTCATGAGAACCAGAGATATCAGGATCGCTTTGAGATGCTGAACACTAAACTTTGTTATTGCTTTAAATATTTGGATGTTTCACTGTAATTTTAATATCAAGCAAAAATCTAATAGAATTGTTAAAACTGGCTTCAATTTTCCTGAAACCAGAGAACACTCTCATGTTTACAGCTATCATTAACAATTAATTGTTACTTGTTCATATGATAGGGTTTGAATTTTCTACACTTGCTAGATGAAATATGAAAAAAGTACATATAAACTTTTAAAAGTGCTTTTATTCAAATGCAATATAAAATTAAAAACTAGTTTTTTTCGATCTGCAAGTTTTTAAAATTTTCTTTTGTCTAAACAATAAAAGCATGGCAAATATTAATACAAATAAAATAATAATAAAATTATAAAATAATAATAAAAAAAAATAAAATCATTGTATGTGTTCCACATCTCCTCCTAAACCATTTGACTAATTTCAACCAAACATTGAATCTTTATTATTTAAGGCAGGAGGAAGATTACTGTCAACTTTCATAGAGCAAAAGTTATTTAAACATCCAGTTGAATAATAAATTGACCAAAATTGTGCCATTTTCAGTAACTTCGGAGCAATTTATCCCCCACCAGATATACTTTTAAACCTTCTTAAAGTTCTAACTATCTACATTTTCAATGATACTAACTTTCTTTTTGTGCCAATTTTCCTTCAGATTTTATTAATTTTTCAAAATTTAATTAAAAAATAATTGTATAGGAGAATTGTATAGGAGTTGAAATAAGAGAATTTATATGCTTCGTTGCCAGGCAACGGTGTGACTTCGAACTACTTAACCTTTATTTTTTAAGCACAAAAAATTAAAAATTAAGAAAGATTTTGTCATTTTTCGTCGATATCCTTCAAAAATATGAAGTTATCAAAAAAAATTTTACTAAATTTTCAAATTAAAAAAATTAGCTTTTCAGTGACACAAATTTCGTTTCTGTTCCATTTATTTCTTTCACTTTTTAATAAATTTGTCAAGATTAATAATCACACACAATTTGCAATATTACTTTTTTATTGTTAAATAACAAGAATACATACGAAGAACTGTTGCCAGAACTTTTAAACAGAATTCTAGAAGAACACTAAAAGAAAAGTTTTAAAGAAGACAATTCACAGATTTGATTAAAAAAATTTTATCAGGAACAACTATTGATTTGATTTACGCTTTATTATTATGAAAAATTTCCATTTAATTTTTTGTCCCAAAACGTCTATTAAAACCTTTATTATTCCTTAACATTTGTTTAAACAGTTTAAGTACTTTTATAACAAATATTAATAACTTATGGAGAAAATTAGCTACCGGCAATTTTTAAAAATCGTCTATTCAAACTGGTATTCTCATTTTAATTAAAAAACGTTTAAGACAATAAAGAAAATTGTGCAATACAGTATTTTATAAAAAAGTAGTTTTCACCTTAATATATTAGACATGAAAGTATTTTAATCCCGAGAAACACTGGGAATATCAACTAGTATTTTAATATAATTAAAAGTCATTGTGGGTATTTATGTGGATATGTGAGTATGAATAATCCACATCTCCTCCTAAGCCACTGGACCGATTACAGCCAAATTTTGCACACTTATAATTTAATACAAAAGGAACATTATTGTCAACATTTGGATGTCCAAAAGTCAATTAAACAGTCAGTTAATTCGAAATTAACCGAAACTGTTTTTCCGCAGCAACTTCAGAGCAATTAGTCTCACCAAAAATATTTTTATACCATCTTAAACTTCAACGTCTTAGAATTTCAATGATACTAATTTTATAAACGTGTAAATTTTCCTTCAACTATTAATATATTTTTTAAATTTTATGAAAACTAGATTACATGCAGAGGATTTTGAAATAAAGCAAATTCATAGATATTTCGTTGCGAGGCTTCTGTGGGACTTTGAACTAATCTATCTTTATTTTTGTAAATATTTAATGTAAGAAATGAATAATCATGGTCAACTTTTCAAAGCACGAAAGTTAATTAAAAATTAAGCAAGATTTTGCGTTTTTTCAGCAATATCTTTCGAAAATATTAACTCACAATAACTATTTAGATGCTATATTAAAATTCGAAAAACACGTTTTCCAGTGCCGCAAATTTCATTTCCTTTCAATTTGTTGCTCTCATTTCAAAATTTGTTTTAAAAATTTAATTGTGTATAAAATTTACAATTTGGAACAATACTTTTTTATTGTTGAAGAACAAGAATACATACGTAGAGCTGCTGCTAGAACACATTAACAGAATTCTGGTAGAACAATAAGGAAAAGTTTAAGAGCAGACGATTCATAATTTATATCACGAACAACTATTGATCTGGTTTATTTTAATACTTTTTAAAAGTGAAAAATTAACTATTTAATTAATTGTCCCAAAATATTCGTCAAAACCTTTCTTATTCTTTAATATTTATGAACAAAATTTGAAAATGAACAGCTATAAAACGTTTCAGATGATAAAAGAATTTTGTATATTTTAATTTTCTATACAAAAATAGTTTTTACATTAAAATTATTACGCATAAAAGTACTTTTATCCCGAGAAACTCTGGGAATAATAGCTTGGTTCTTTATAAAGATAAATTTCATTGGCGCCCACTCTTCGCATATAGAATTTTGTCAACCATTTATTATTTAGCCTACAGTAAAATTGAAGTAAACTTTTATGACAATAAACATCATTGGGTACTGAAAGATCCTCTAATGATTGACCTCTCTTCCATCCATATAGTAATCATGTGTTCGTGATGTATTGGTAGAAAAATGCAATCATTTGTGAAAAAGTTGTTTGAACTCAAAGTGTGAGGGAATGTTGCAAACCTACACAAGTGGCAAATATAAATAGGCCCATATAATATTGTTCAAAATCCTTCTCTCTACTATTGTTGTTCCCCTTTAATGTTAAGGTGTTTGCTTTGTTTGTACAGCGTACTTTGATGTCTTTGTTAGAACTATACATAAGACAGTAAAGCACACTGTTGATAAACTAACACTGAGTGAACGTGTTAAAAAGTTATTATTCTTAATTCTTTTCGACCTGCTGTCAAAATTGGAGGTTATATAGCTAAAACCATTGAAACGGATAAATGACAGCAGTTGTAAGAAACATGACACATAACCTCTTCAAAAGAGGAAAAGCTCGGATATTTTGAATTTAAGAGCGCGGTGGTTAATCAATGAAAGAAATTGAATAATTTGAAATGAGTAACAAACTTCCCCTCTTATGTCTTTTATTGAATAGGAGAATTGCATCACCAAAAAGTTTAATCTTGCCTCCGAAAAAAAATTCTTAAAGAGGTGTTCAGGGGGAAGGAAAACTTACCCTGCCGGCTTTCAAACCGTCCGTCAGTTATTCTTCAAGGAATTTGAGTTCACCATTTAGCTACAGAGGAGCCGTTTTCAAAGCATTCAGCTGAAATATTTGAGCCGTTCAAAGGGTTAAAAAGTATTTGAATTGTTAGTTTTGTTTTGGTTGTGATATTAAATATAATACTGATCGGTATATTTTTTGTAAATTATGAAATATATTCTATTGACATATTAATTTGAATTTATTTAGTATCATTATATATATTTTTTGAGTATGTTGTTAATACTTTATGCATAATTGTTTCTGAATTTTGGTATTTACATTTTCATGAAATTATACTGAAAATTAGTATTATTATTCTATGTACTTAATTGCAGTAATAAAGTAAATAGTTTAAAATTCCCTTAAATTTAAAATTGTTTTCCCTAAATTGTATTAAATTTTTCCTACATGAATTTAGGTTCTGGTAAAATAGTTAAAATGAATGAAAAAACTAATAATAAACCAGAGGAATCTGGTATTGTAATGCAGGCTACTAATTCTATCGCTATCAATCCGTTTGATCTCAACAACTCAATGAATGTAAATGCTTGGCTTAAATACTTCAATGATAAATGTCAAGAGTATAATTTAGATGAATATTATTTTCATTTTATTTACCAGTTATTAATTGAAGTGACTTCTATATTTGGGATCATATGAAAAATTTAGTTTACAAAAAGAAGCTGAAAGATATTATTACCCTCAAAAACGCCATAACTGATTAATTTTCAAGCGTAAATTGAGAAACACTTGAATCAGTATTTGTAACTTTTGGGAATATTTCCGTTTGTTAACAGCACTAACGATACCGTCAATGCTATAAACGATATCAAAGTAATATTTGGTGACACTAGCGCCAATATTTTTGCGCCACTAGCTTGGAGACGCCGCGCTAATGGAAAATACTAACTATAATGAGCTATTACGTTATCACTTAAATGTCTCACTTCGAAAGCATTATCCATTTAGTTGGTTTTCCGCATTCTTTTTAGTGAACAAAAATTCTATCTACAACGACTCAAAAGTTATTTCTAGTGTGGCTTCGAGAAATGATTTCACTTCAGAGTTGCAGATTAATTAAAACTCACACTGTACACTCTGTAAAATTAGGCCACCTGGAGCATCCCTAGGAGACCACATGGTGTACATGGAGAAATGCAGAATTAGGCGATTCAGAAACTTTGTGAGATATGAGGAAAAATCTCTGGCAGATCCGTGCACCGAGTTCTTTTTTTTTTTAATCATATAATTTTATTGGAATTTTCATATGCCTTTTCGTCACACTATTAATTTCTGCAATGAAATCAACACCAGTTTCGGCAAACAGGCTAAATACAAAGCGAAAAACGAGTGTTGTTGTTGTTTTCCATTTTTGTTTTAAAATGAGATAAAGCAGGAGGCCTTACTGAATCACCTGGATTGAAAATTATAAAACCCATTCGAAAAATTTTCATATATTTTTGTTCACAACACAAGTACAAACACAGACAGCTAGTAAACATATTTACAAATAATTTACAAATGATGCATCAAATATATTAATTTCAATACATCGAGAGGGATATTTCCTTCTTTCATAATGCAACGTGCAGTCATCAATTTTCCTTTTTAAAAATTTTCGCGGATATAATTTTTTTCTGAGATCGATGAACGAGTTCTACCTCGCATGCTCTACAGGCAGGTTACAAAAAAGCTACACGCTACAAAAGTATCGGCAGGAATAGAAAAAAATTAAAAAGAGCATGTTTCATTTTCGGTTTAGATTATTCATATACAGGGTGCCAATTAAATAAGCCCCCTTAACTTCAGAACGACGGCGACTTTAGTCATGGAAGTAGTGTCTAGGTCTGTGCGCAATGCGATGACAAAATTTACAACGCCACCTGGTGGCAAACTTCGGAGTTAATGTTCCTATATCAAAACTGGTACAGAATAGAGGAAATATGTCAATCACAAAGTTGTAGAGCGTTTTCAATTTAAAAAAATGCGCGTTGTGCACATTAATACGAAAAACAGAACGCTTAAAATGCACATTTTTTTCTTCGCATTTTCGAAAATTGTGACGTCACAAAACATGGACAAATGACCCCATTATACTTGCCTGTGGAAATAACTCAAACAACAAGTGTATGCGACCTTCCCGCCAACATTTCAAGACTTTCGATGTCGTATGAATTTTGCTTTTCTAGCGCACCAACTATAAGCTAAAAGGGGTGCAAATTGAAATTCAAGGAAGGCCTCAAATCTGTATTGTAGATGACGAAGAGCACTTTGAACACCGAAAATAAAGGTATCTTGTGATAACTAATTGTTTTTTCCCTCTCTCTTTTTAACCCGTTTTGTGATGTTACAGTTTCGGAAATCATAAAGAAACAAATGTGCATTTTAAGCGCTCTGTTCTTCGTATTAATGTGCACAATGTGTCTTTTTGCACTAAATAGTACAACATTCTAATTGACATTTTTCTCATATATTGGACCGTTTTTGAGATAGAACACTAACTCCGAAGTTTGCGACCGGGTGGCGTTGCAAGTTTTCTCATCGCATAACGCATAGACGTTTTACTATACCTAAACGCTACTTTCATGACTAAAGCTGCCGTCTTTCTGAAGTTAAAGGTGGTGACCCCTATTTAAATGGTCTCTCTGTATGCAGAATGTCATTTCTTTCCAAACTGACGAATATTATCAGTTGTTTTATTAAACATTTTTTTTTCTCTTTAAAAGATTTCGAGACAGGATCGCTAAGTCCCACATTTCGCCGCTAGGGGAATTACAAATGGTCTCATTGTATAGGGTATACACACATGACAACGTGTAGACACCACTTTTACAACTAGTTGTACCCGTTCAAAAATTAAACGCCTGAGTAATTTATACGCATCCCACCCTGTACATCTGTATATATGATAAATAATTCCTAAGCATGCTCCGCATTTTTATTTTACATTTGTCGAAATTACTGCGCATCTATTTTTTCTTTCTTGCAAAACTAAAGACATTCCACCTCGATATACTTAAGACCGTGCAAACGTGATAAACATATAAAAAATTTTTCATGCAATGAATATGATATTCATATGATTTTTATCTTGACGACAGATTGATCTTGTTGACATTTCTTCTAATTTACCAGATCCAAAATAATGTTGACTCTCAATATTTATTTATTTACCTAAAATTATTTTCTAACTTTTTGTGTTTTCTATGTGTATTTTGTTATTCCTGATATCTTAGAGTCACATAATATATCTCAAGATCTCTCATTTTCAAAGAATAAATTATTCCAGTTTTAACAATTTTATGTCTTAAAAGTTCATGTGAAAATATTTAGAAAATTGTTTTATGTTTCAAAATTGAATTTTAAAAGCATTTACGTAGTTTCCACAGTTCATATTTAGTACATTTCAGTATATAGAACAGAAAGTATAGTTTTATTTAAAGTATTTCATTTACACATATATTTATTTTGAAGACAGAAAATTTTATTTCAAATCACAAATCACTATTAATTGGCATACGACTCTTAAAGCTCGAAACAAACTGTCAAATTCGATACATCTCTATCGAATATCTCTATATATCTCTGAAACAATGCAACTCACAATCTGACTTTTTTTCTAGAAAAATACCTGTTCATTCTTCTATAGTACACACATTTTCAAACCTTTATACTGGTAATAAAGTTGGGTATAATTTTTCAAGAAAAAAATGAGATAGTCACCTTGCGCGCATGATTACGGATAAAATATAGGTCTAAACACCATATTTTTAATATCCAAGTAATCCAAACAGTCTGTTTAAGAAATTGAACCACAATTTATTAACATTCAAATTTATTTTCTATTTTATATACCAATTTTTAAAAAGATGTTAATAATAGTTAGTATTTCAACTATTCTAACCCCAGCCCCCCAAAAATTCTTTGGAGAACAAAAATTGTGTTTCAATTTGTAGAACATAGCGCAGTATATATTCAGTATAAATTATATGTAAAAGTATTCAATAATTCTTGAGATATTTTGCAAGCAATATAAAAAAACACAATTTGAGACATAACGCTTTAATCCCCTAACGATCGCGACAGCCATATTGGCTTGCATCGAATTATCGCATTTTTAGGCTTATAAACTAAAATTTTATCATTAAGAGCCAGTTTTTTTCAAGAATCAGGCAGGCTTGGATAGTTGACACTTTTGATTTTGCGGAAATTTTCAGAATATGTTCTTCATGTAAAACTATTAGACACATGTTTTTTTTTTTATTTTTGCAAAAAAAAAATCGTCCAAAATTGAAGATCGTCCATTATTTTAAAGAAAAAAAATACCATTTTAAATAAATCAATACTTTTTGTGCCAAGAGTGAACCATGGCATTGATAATTATTTTGTGTTCTACTACCGCACTGACTGTTAGGACATAATGACGTATGGTTGACGTTTGGCACCAAGGTCAAAGGTCATTCAAAATTCGACGAGAAGAGGCTTTTTTCTGAAACTTTGACCGTCAAAATCTTCGTTTGCCAACAGTGAACCACAATGGTATATATTTCAGAGAATACATACTAATGAGAAATACCGAAGAAAAGCAAGACATGTGTGGTTGACTTTTGGAGTACAGAAATATTTGACCTTGAAATTGCGAAAAACACAAAATTGCATGATTTTAGAGATTATTCACTGCTTGTGCCAAAAGTGAACAGGTATGAAATTAGCTGGAAAAGAAGACTTAAGTATAGCAGAAACAAAATAAATTCACAGATCTATGGTAACTTTTTCAAGTTTTATGTAATGCGGCTCTATACTTTGTGCTGAACATGTGTTTTGTGACACTTGTTAATAAACATCGAATGCTTTTATTTCAATATTTATTACTATTTTACGTAAAAATGTTACATTAAAATTTATTTAATTAACTGAATTGTTCTCTGAACATAATAAACAATTAGAACAAATTGAAAACTGAGTACTGCAGCAAATACTCATCGAATGCCAGGAAGTTCTTATTTCCATATTCCCAAACGATTCTTCTTGTAGCATTTATAAGCAATAATTATTTGATCAATGTGCATAGTAAATGGGTTATTTCCATTTAGTTGTACAGATCCATCGAAAATTAATTTAATCTTCACATTTTCTTTTTGATCGCTTTTTGGCCTGCGGAAATTACCCGCGCTTTTTTCTAGGAGTTTCATAAGTATGCCTTCATCTTCAATCTTTTTTATTTTACCAATGTAAAACAAGTCCTGTTCATAGGACACAGCAAAATACAAATGCTCCTGAACTGCTCTTTGTATGTTCTGAAGTTTCATTTTGATGTCTTGAATGGAATCACTTCGGCTTAATTGTTCCTGGACCATTTCTGCTTCCTGGAGAGTTGTATTTAATAAATGCTGGATAGTAACGACTGTTCTAGTTTCCAATATCAATAGTATCTAGTTTTCTCAAAAGACGGTTTCATATTTCAGACAGTCCATATTTCAATTATAATCGCGTTAAATCTGTTTGAAAAAAATCGCGCTAAACATTAGAATTATTTATCTGTCGCAATTAGCTAATAATTAATACATATTTAATTGCTTGGATACCAATTGTTAATTTAATGTCGAAATAAATGAAAAATACGAAAAAAAAGTTAGTTAAGAGTTAATATAATTACCCTTTAGGCGTAATATTTGTTTACGCGCACGATCGTGCGGGTTCGGCTTTATTTGAGCTCACTGTCCGAAAATCGACTTCCTTTCTGTAGGGTCTTCTCGCGTGACCCGTTGCACACATCGCTGTTTTCTTTCGACTATATCACTAAGTAACGGCCTTAAGACTTGAAATGTGTACTATATTAAGAAAATAAAATTTTAACTTAAAAAATACATGGTTCACATCTCCTATCCCATAAAAATGAAATATTTTACATATAAATATTTTTTTTTCTTTTAGCTTTTTTTCAAGAGTTTCACGAAATATATCCCACCGCCTCCAACGGTTTTCAGTATTCCTCGAGAAACTTCCGCAAATCGCATCGTCGTTTTTACCGTATTAGCACTCAAATGTGACAAGCTCTTTCAAAGTATTTTGAAGGATCTCTTTGAAAGCTTCGTAACAAAGGAGACTACTCACAGAAAGTTCCACACTGGGATTTCAGTCTATCATTGAAATCTTATCATCCTCCTTAGTTTACTTTTGGGGAAGCATGAAGAATTTGGTGTACATGTGTTTGTAGTTATTCAGTCCGGACAAAGAAACTAGGTAGAAAAGCAGTTAAAATTGACGCTATGATCAGCGATCACATATGTACATCTGGAAATGCCGACTGTCCTAATGATCGTGATAAATGATGCGTGGTCCTTCCTTGAATGTAATCAGTATAGGAAAGGATTTGCCCACAATAAACATAGCCAGAGGAAGTACAAGGAGATTTTCTAAAGCAGCAGGGGATTGAAGGGGGCCATCCGACATTTCGTGAAGGCGCTACAATTTCTATTGTGCAAGAAAGAATGGAACGCGAACAACCAGATACTGCATGATCCGCGAAGTTTCATTTGCCTTCTAAAAATACAAGAGTATCCCGTATTTCAGAAGTTTCGCTGCATATAAATTCAGGTACAGCATTTTTTTAATATACATGTATATTTTTGAAAAATTAATTCTATGTTATAGATTTTTATTTTTATATGCTATGAAATATGTAAATTATTTTATTTGTACAAGTATTAATTTTAAAAAACTAGCTACAGGTAATTTAAATTAAACCTGGTTAGAATAAATTATATAGTAATTATTCAAATAAATTTTGTTCTGAGTGTGAGAAATGTGATGTATATTTATGTTTATCAAAAACTAAGAACTGTTCCAAAAATTTTCATTGTAAAAAAGTTTAGTCATTAAGATTGTAATTTCCTTATTTACAAATATCTTTTTTTATAAATTATAAATTGTTTATTACGATGATTAAATATTTGTTTCTTTGAGTAATTAATATTCAATGAGAACTAAATTTTGAAAAAATAAATTAGGTGAAGCTTATATACATAATGCCTAACCCGAACGATCGTTCGGCTTCCCGTTGACACAGAAAAAGCCTAACCCGCACGATTGTACGGGTTCCCGTTAACACAGAAAAAGCCTAACCCGCACGATTGTACGAGTGCGCTCCTGCGTTTGAGGGACATGCTAGATTTTTAAAATTATTTTTTGCAGTACCAGTAGGATCCAAGGCTACCTATAAACTAAAAAAAATTAAATTTAAGGATGAAAATTTGTCCAGTCTTAAAAAGCTAAAGAATTGTCTGTAGAGATACTATAGTTTTTTTCATCATATAAACTTATTATTATTTTTGGTGTGGTTGGACAAATATTTAAACTTCTCTTCTTCCCTTTGTCATCGTTTTTTGTTTATATCCAACTAACTGGAGTTGCACATCATGGATAGGCTCAGGGGTTGTAAGCATATTCTGCACTTCTTGTTGTTCTAGTTCCTGTAAAGAAGGGAAAGTAATGTATATATAACTCATATCTGATATAAAATTATAAATTAATGTATATTGTCATACAGAATTTATAATGGTAAAGTAATATACTATAAATAATAATAATATAGATATGAACTTAAAAGATTCCTTACTTGTTCAGTGATGTCATTTAAAACATCATTAATGACATCAACATGTTCCAGACCTGGACTTGGTGGTTTTAATGTTCCACCTTTATGCAGAGCTGACATCCTGCTGAAGAGGCTTCTGATTTGTGAAAAAGTCATGTACTTAAAAGGTTGAAATCATTTTCTTCTAGTAGGATATATCTCTTGTCTCATTTCCTTCATTGTATTTTCTGGTTAGGATTTTACACCAGATATTTCTCCTTTCATAAAGATGTTATAAATATATAGTTCTTATTTGTAAAAGAAGTGTGCTATTTTTCTATTTGGAAGTGTCCAGACTCTTCTAAACACATTCAGAATTGCAGTATTATTTGCGGGGGGTTTAGGCTTATTTGCTGCAATGGGGGATCTGCCAGTGGATGCTTTAAGTTTTTCAGTATAACTAAAGCGTACTTTGTCCAAGATGCTGTTGATCTTGGTAAAGCTATGATTCCCAGCAGTTAAATGCTTTTCTATGGAAGCAACGTCATCAAGAAACAAGTAAACAGAATTGATAATACTTTGTTGCAACATAAATATTTTAGCTGTTAAATAATTTATTTTATACAAGCCCATTTCTTCTGTTACACAGATAGCATTGTATAATATAAAGGAGGTATAATATAAAGTATAATATTGTATAATATAAAGGAGGAGTTTAAAAGGAGGTATTGTCATACAATGAGTATTTGCAGTACTCAATTTTCAATTTGTTTTAATGGTATATTATGTTCAGAGAGCAATTCAGTTAAATAAAATTTTAATGTAATATTTTTACATAAAATAGTAATAAATATTGAAATAAAAGCAATCGATGTTTTTTAATAAGTGCCACAAAACTCATGTTCAACACAAAGTATAGAGCCGCATTACATAAAACTTGAAAAAGTTACCATAGATCTGTCAATTGATTTTGTTCCTGCTATACTTAAGTCTTCTTTTCCACCTAATTTCATACCTGGTCACTCTTGGAACAAGCAGTGAATAATCTCTAAAATCATGTAATTTTGTGTTTTTCGCAATTTCAAGGTCAAATATTTTTTTTGTTATCGACGAGAGTGTGTTAAACACCTTTAGCAGAGTTGACAGTGAGAAGTTCGTAGAGGTGGCACAGATACGAGATCAGGTTTTCTTTAACATGATTTATTATTAATCCAAACCATAATAATTTTCACTGGAGTAATCAAAATAATAAAATAAGTTTAAAAGATACTTCTCTAATACGAAAAATATTGCCAGAAAATATAACCAGATCTCGTGCACGTATATCATTCTCCCGTTCTCATCTCCAACTGACAAAAACATGTCAACAACCCGTCACTGCAATTGCGTATCAAAAACCCTTTTTATCTGCATTCAAAGTATTGCCAACCGCAGATGACTAAACGCGCATCTATGGGGTTCGAATCATTTGAGAGTTCGAATCAACCTGAGATCATGATATGGAATTGGAAAAATACACAGGGATTCTACTATTATCGGATCCGAAAATAAATTTATTGCTAATTTTTTTTACAAAAAGTCTAACAAGCGGTCCCCCTTTCTACAATTTCCAAACCAAGATCCCTTACAAATCATCAATTATACAATTACACAATTATACAATTATTCAGTTGAAAACAGAAAAGCTTTACAAAAATTTACATCTTTTCATTTCAAGGGACAAGAAAAATCAATTTTTACTAGCAAAAAAAAATCTCTTTATCTTAAGTAAAATAGATGTTTCTACAAAATTCTAATAATTTATCCTTAACCATAGGTTTAGTGAGTATATCTGCCAAATTAAATTTAGTATTAACGTATTGAATTTCAAATACATTGTCATGAATTATATTTCTCAAAAAATGGTAACGGACGTCAATATGTTTCGTCCTATAGTTCTCGAAAGGTGAATTCGAGAAACTTATCGCGGCTTGGTTATCACAAAACATTGTATTTTCATTTACTTTTAAATTAAGCTTTCATTATTCAATACGTTCTTTAACCATATAAATTCATTTGCCGCTTCTACAAGAGCAACATACTAGGTTTCCATAGTAGATAAAAAACAAACTGATTTTTGTTTAAAAGTTCGCCATGAAATGGGAGTTTCATCAATAAAAGTTATAGAACTTCCCATTGATACTCTATGATCTCGGTTTGTTCCAAAATCCGAATCTGAAATCATCTCAAGTTTAAAGGTTTAACTTTTGAAAGTTCCAACGTGTAATTCTGTGTATATTCAAAGTAACCTAATAACCTCAATAAATAATTCCAAAGTTTTATACCAGGGTTGGCTTGAAACTGAGACAAGACATTTATTGCCTACATCATATCTGGTCTTTTTCGAATAGCAATAAATGCTAAAGAGCCTATCAAATTTCTATATGGAAAGTTTAACAATTCCTCGCTAGTCATAGGTGAATCAAGTTTAGAAAGAATTTGACCTTTTGATATGGGTAGGGAACTAACTGGAAGTTTATATTTCTCATGCCTTAGTTACTCTCTTAATATAAGACGTTTGGTTTATAAACAAACCATTTCCTTGTTCCTTGAACTCTATCCCTAAAAGTTTCTTCGTTCTACCCAATACTTTTAGATCAAAATCGTCTTGCAGTAAATTTAATACAGAATCAACATTTTGAATTTCTTTACCAAAAACTATTATGTCGTCCACATAAAACACTAGAATTACATTATCATTAAAAGTATATACACAGTTACACCAATCTAACTTCTTAAATTTTAATTTAATTAAGATATTTTCCAACTCTAAAATCCATTGACGGCCACTTTGATGTAAACCGTATATTGCCTTTCGTAATAGACAAACTTTATGTGGTTCTTTTTCATATCCTGTTAGCTGTTTCATATATACAGTTGTACCTAAATTAGCATATAAATAAGCATTATTTATATCTACTTGAACATGAGTCCATTTCCATAAACATACACAGATACTGAAAAATAGTCTTACAATAGAAAAGTCAACGACTGGACTGAACACCTCTTCAAAAGATTCTCCTTTTAATTGTGTATTACCATGTGCCACTAATCGTGTCTTGAATCTAACAGGTCTGTTATTTTCATCACGTTTAAGAGTATAAACCCAACGGTTTCCCAACACTTTCGCGTTTTTAGGAGGATAAATCAAATCCCAAACTTTGCGCTCAATCATTACGTTGATTTCCCTATCCATTGCATCACACCTTTCGGATGCTTCTCTGGATCTAATTGCCTGTTGATAATAGGTAGGGATTCTTACTTCAACTACATTAGCTTCTTGCTGATCTTCAGCTGAATCTGTTAGTATCTCGGATTTTGTATTTTCCCCACTAAAATCAAACAGATTCTTATCAAAATGAATTTCGTGTTCTTTACAATATCATTCTATTTCATTAAACGACTTTAAACAGGTTGCTTTACCTTCGATACCATAATACATACCTTCTCCGGTTACTTCTCGTCCTATTTTTCGAATCCACTTAATCTCTGAACATGGGATTAAGCTACTATCGGTGGATGCACTGGGTTCTTCACGTGATGTTGAGGGAGATTCTGAACTCGTTTAAGGAATTAAACGACCAGATAATGAATCTATAACTATATCAAAATAGTCTTCATCATCAGAGTAATTTGAGATGGTAAAATTAAACGTGGTGTTTAGATTAGAATTTTGACTTGCGTCAATTCCTTTAGTATTCTCATCGAAACGTGCAATAATGGTTTCAATTAATTTGTGTTCATCTCTCAACCATATCCGATAACCCTTTGTATGCAACGCATAACCCATCACAACACCTAGTTTGGCTCGCATATCTAGTTTTTTCTAATTTGTTTGGGCACACCAACATTTGCTAAATAGCCAAATGGTTTAACCCTTTATTTACTGAATTTACCTACTAGCAACTTTTTAATTTTGTTTTTTAATCATTAGATAATTTTTGTATGTAGAATAACCCTGGAAATGAGGAAAGCACTTTTTTAATTAATTAAAATAAAAATAATTAATTTAATTAATAATTGAAAAATTTTACTTTCTGCCTTCAGCTGCCATTTACTGCTTGTTATTGAAACTCCATTCTCCGTGTTCTTGTGAATACTGTCAGGAAAAACGGCCACATTGCGAAGGTATGAACGTGATTAAAGCAGTACTTTAAAGTACCGTCAGTAGATAAAGGGTTAAGATGCGATACCGATGGTTTTTTACCTGAATAGTTTTCGAAAGGAGTTTTATTACCGTCTTTGTGACAAACCCTATTCCAAGTATATGTGAAGCAAAGTAAAGCTTCGCCCCAAAACTTCTGCGCTGCACCACTAGATTTTAGTAATGTTTTATCTCCATCTAAAGCTGTTAAATTATACCTTTCCGCAAAACCATTCTGTTCGAGTGTATACGGGTTGTTTTCTCATGATTAAATACCCTGTTGTTCTAAAAAGTTACCTAAATCTTTATTGCAGAATTCGAGTCTCCCATCAGTCTTGACTGAGACTATTTTTCTACCTAGAAAACGTTCTTAACGCCTCTGAAATCTCAAGAACGTTTGAAATACATCAGACTTTTTATTAATTGGAGATACCGTAACTTTCCTGGAATAATCGTCGTAATATTATTGTAAAGAAATATTTATTTCCGCTTCGCTCAATAATGGCATTGGCTCACACAGGTCTATGTACAGCAACTCCAATGGGCGTTTTGATCTGACGGCCCCCGTCTTTTTAAATGAAACTCGCCTAGATTTAGGCTAATTTGCATGGGATACAGAACAGAACGCCGTCTCTTACCCCCGTACCCGTGACCAGACCGTCTACTGAACGGTTTGATGGGCAAGACACGGGAATTTTATTTAAGAAAAAACAAAATAAACAAAAAGCAGGAAATATATACACTATGTTACAGCTCAGGCATTTTCACTTTTAAACTATTAGTTCGTAATAGTCTTCTTTTCTTTAGATGTTGTTATACCTTTCTTTTTTCGAAGGGGGAATGTCCGGTAATTGAGCTACTTGGTTCAGCTCGCTGGAAAGTTGAAGGCTAGGAAGGCCGGAGAAGATCTCTGTTTTCGCTAATGAATTTGACAATAACACGAATTTTATGCCTGGAGACGAGGTTATTGGCCACCCTTTTCAGCCATTCTTGTTCGAAGTTTGGCGCTGGCTTTATCATACGCCAAGACATTGTATAAATACACTCCGTGGCATAGTGAAGTGCCGTTCCAATTCCACCACAACTGCAATAATCGTTGTCAGACAGGTGAAACCTTTAGAGGTAGGCAGGGAAAGGTGCATGTTGAAAGAAGATAACATCCTCCCTAATCCAGTTAGTGGGACGGAGACTAACTGAAGGCATGATGTTATAGATTTCCCTGCCTGTATCGCCATTCTTCCATGAGGTTTGCCACTACTCAAGCATGCTCTTCCGGAGGAGGCATTTTATGTGCGGTTTAGGAAGCTTAGTATGTAAATAGCGTTGCCTATGTTGTATTGCGTGTTTTGCCAGTTGGTCTGCTCTCTCATTGCCTATATAGCCTGCATGCGCTTTAACCCAAGAGACTTTTATTATTGGATTTGTAAGGAGAATTTTGTAATTTAATTTGTGTTAATTTTGTTTGTTGTTTTTGTTTTTTTTTCTTGCTGTTTCGTTTGTGCTCTTTGAATTAGAAGATGCCATGATACTTTCTCTACTGTCTAAGTGTACTTTAGAGGTATTGTGGTTTGGCAGATGAGAGGCGTATATTACTGCTTCATGAAGTGCAGTGAGTTCACCTTGAAATACGGTGTTGTTGTCGTTGAGTTTAGCAGACCACTGTTAGGCCCAGATGTTATTGGTCAAGACGCAGAAGGCAGCTCCAACTCCGTGCTCGGTTTTCCAGCCATCTGTGAAAATATTTGTAATGTCTAATTGGGCTATATATGCTTCTTCGTCTTCAAAGGAGATTTGGTTTGGTTTGAGATGCTCTGAAGGATGAGTGGACCAGCCTGGTGCCTTCATCTCCAGATCTTGCGGTTGGGTATCTGTAATGTTAGGGAAAGAGGGATTCTGAGGCGATAAATTGATGTAAACCTGGCTTCGAACTGTAATTGCATGTGTAAGGGTGGGATGCCGAGTATAGTTTGTAACGCTGCCGTTGGGGTGGTGCAATAAGCTCCCGATATGTGGAGTAGGAATGGCCTTTGAATCGAAGAAAGTTTCCTCTTCATTTTGAATGTTGGAATTAGACACCAAGCTGAAGATCCGTGGGCCAGCATTCTCTCAATAACCGTTTTATAGAGAGTCCATCTGTGTGTCTGAGAGATTCCCCAATTGTCACCTGCGATTCTTTTGAGGTTTTGTTGCATTTTGATGGCTTTCTCCTTTTGCGTATTAATGTGCTCCAGCCAGTTGAGACGATCATCAACGTGTATCACTAGGTACTTAAAAGATTTAACTCTATTTATTTTATACCCGTTTCATGTGATCTTGGGACTTCTTACAATTTTGCTGAATAATTTGTTTTCTCTTTTGAAATGGCAAGTTCATTTTCTGAGCACCAGGAGCTGAATTGGGTTATAGCACTTTGCGTGTCTTCTACAAGGTTTTTATTTGTATCCGCTTCAATGACCAGCACAAAAGCATCTGAGAAGGCTTGTATATGAACGTTATCTGGTTAGTTGTGATTATTTCATATGCTGCGAGGTTCCACAGGGCCGGGCCACTGCATGAGGGCAGCCTTGTTTTTGATCCTTTGTGGCCCTACCGTGTAGGTTCAGTAGTGTCACTTTCCTATTTTGAAGAAGGCTGTGAAAGAGTCCATTTATTTTAACTGGGCAAGCGCTGGCGTCTAAACTCTTAAGTATAGCTCGATGTTGCAAGTTGTCAAAGGCTCCCTTGATGCCAATAGAGAGCACTAAGACATGCTTGCCATCTCTTCAAGCTCTTTGAATTTTGCTTAGTAGCTTTTTGATGGCTGTATCCACAGACTTGCCTTCTCTGAAGCCATGCTGTCGGTCGTTCAGGCTGTTGGTGGACTCCAAACGATAAGTCAGCATCTGAGTCATAAGTGTCTCCAGGCACCTTCTCTATTGTTGGTAGGAGTGAAATAGGACGATAAGAGGAGGCCAGCCGCTTGTCTTTTCCTCCTTTCTGGAATAAGATAATATTTCCTATTTTCAAGGAATCCAGGAAGCAGCTTAGGTGCAGGCACTTGTTGAAGAGGGTTGGAAATATATTATTGATGCGCTTATGAATGATTTTAATTAGGAGGTTGTCGATTCATCTATACCTGGGGCTTTGCCTGACGGAAGATGTTCTATTAATGCCGAGATTTCTTGGGGGGAGAATGGAGGATCAGGTGGCTGTGTTTAGGTGGTTAGATTGTAATTTGTTGGAATGGCAGGGGAAAGGAAAATCTGTTCCAGGATGTTTTGTGCTGCCTCTTGCAGATTTCCCTTTGGGTCTCCATTTACCAAGTACGGGATTTGAGATGGGAAAACTGATTTTCGAAACGCCGCCTTGTACTGCTTCCCATACGGATGGGAGGCTGCGCAGCAGAATGTTCTCCACCCCATATTCCTTGCTTGCTTAATATGTCTTTTGTACTTCGCTTTCTCTTTCTTAAAGACTTGGTATCTTGCTTGCCTTTCAATATCCGGCGCCCGTTGTGCTCTCCTTCTTAGTGCTCTAACTTTCTTTTTATGAATTTCTAGCTGCTCTATCCACCATTTTGGTTTTGTGATGAGTAATTGCTTTTTGATTTTGAAACTTTTGTTGCATGCATTTATGATTAATGTTTGCAGTTCTATTGTGGCGTTATTAAGTTCTCCTGAGTTTCTGGCTGCTTTTAGTTTTTTTCTAGATGATAAATTTCTTTACCAAGGATATTGAGAAATCTAAGGTGATTCCCATGGCGTGTCTTGTATCTTTTGTAAAAATGATTAGCTACTGTTGATGCAATTGTTGTTCCTATATATCTGTGGTCGCTTAAGGAGATTTCTTCTAGGACCTCCCAATTAATGGAAGAACCTATAAGTGATTTGGAGCAGAAGGTCATGTCTGGCCAGCCAACATTGTTATTTCTCTGGAAGGTTGGTAGAGCATCTGGTTTATTGATGATGCTTAAGTTATTCGCGAGGATAAAGTCCAAGATGTCTTTGCCTCGATTGTCATTTGATCTAAAGATCCAGAGGGTATCATGTCCATTGAGATCAGCGCCAATTATGATCTTTTCCTCTGGTAAGCTGGAGATGATCTCGTGAATTTCCTGGATAGTTGTATGAACGTTTTGTGCTGGTGAGGAATAGGCTGAAATTATTGTTATTGGAAAGATGACGTCTGGATTTTAAGCACTATCATGTTCAATTTTGTTGCCAACAAGGCAGGTTTTAATTTATATGAAGGAATTAGGATTGCAGCCTTCTGATTTGAGGATCTGAATGTTTTCTAGTTTTAGGGATTCAAGGGATTCCGTTATTATTAACGTATTGTTCTTACAGCAAGATTACATCTGGCGTGATCGTGCTTGCTATTAAATGGAGTTGATTGGTAGCTGCCGTTGCTCTAGCTAAGATGATTTGAAGAATTTTTAGGGGAACATTTGAAGACTCTGTTGCAATGTTGTAGGGAAATTGGGTGTTTTCAAAAATACTATTATCCATACTAAAAATAGTCCCTTGTTTTCTTGTATGCTGTTACTTCTTTATTGTAACAGGGGCAATGACTCTCTATGGCTCTGTTCCGGATTTGTTAGTTAGTGCCACGATTTCTGTTGCTTTCGGCACAGATAATGCAATATATTTCATCGTTTCTGCAATTTCTGGTGTTGTGTCCACAGCATCCACAGAATGGAGTGGTGAACTTGCACTATTTAGAATTAGCTGTGTATCCATAGGCTTGGCATATCGAGCATCTCCTGATGTGAAGGAATTCCTCCATTTGGTACATGTCCCAAATTATCGGAATCTTTCTCAGTTGTCTGAGGTTGAAGAAGTCTTCGCAAGGAGCTTCTAGGACCCAGTGGCTCGTCCCTTCTTTACGGCCTCTCATTTTAAATCGGAGTCGCAGATCCTCCCCCCTGTTACTATAGGCTTTCAGGGCAATTTGCACGTCTTCGTTTGTGGTGTCATTGGGCAGGTCGTATATTATTAGACTCGGATATCTCTTCCCAGGAAATCTTAAAGAAATATTTTTCAGGGTGTCGTTTCATAGAATCGTTTCTCTTTGTTTTTCAAGTTGCTGATGCTTGTCCCAGACTATAGCTAGAACTTTGTTTTGGATTTTTCTTACATTCTTGAACCTGAAATTGGTACTGTCCATCTTTAATTCTTCTGTTAGGATCTCTTAAAATTCTTTATCATTTTCCTCTGATGGGTAGAGGAGCAGAGTTGGCTTCTTTCTTTTGCTATTCAGTTTTGCCGCTTCTGCATAGGAAAGCTTCATTTGGGATCTTGTTACTGCCAGCTCATTCTGGCCTGGTTTATCAACAGGCTGGGATAATTTGCCTCTCCTAATGATTAGGGAAGACTTAGCACTTTCGAGCTGTTTAACTGAGTTTCAGCCTCTGAACCCTCTTCCTTCTTGTCGGCTGTTGCGATTCTCACCCTTAATAGGTCTGTGATATTATTTTCTTCCTTCTGTATGGGCACCTGTAGGTGGGAGCGCATGCTATCCGGTGGGCGGCTGTTGACCAGGAGACGGAGTCTTTTCAAAAGTTCTTCTATTGCAGTGTTTTTGTCACTTATTTTACAGTCTTCGATAGAAGATTCCGTTCTTCTAAGTGGCGGTATGGCAATATCAACGAGAGGAAGATTCATTTTGGAAGATGATTCACTACAGATTTCCACCATTTTAAAAGATGCAGAAATAAATTCTAAAATTCATATCTGGATTGCTGATATTAATAAAATTATTTTTAAAAAGCAATGATATTACAGTAATGGCTACCGATGCAGTTATTCCCCTTCAACCCGACCAATCGTGCATTGTGCAGTGCAAGTAAAAGAATTACCTAAGAAGTAACAATAGGGGAAAAAAGTTAAAAACAAAAACTTTTTAGTTCTTCTCACTGTAAAAGCGAGATTAAAAACTTATCTGGAGTAAATAAAAATAATTCCGCTTGGGTACCCTGGACCTATAAGACTGTTTCAGATAGCATGGAATACAATGAGACTTATCATCAATTAAACTCGGGAGACCTCTCACACTATTATTTTTTCTAGTTTTCACAAGGTATTTGTTATTAATATGGCAAAATCTTTCGTGCCAAATTTTCATTGTGATTCATTTTTTTGTTTTACTGGTTATATTACTAACAGAATTTATCTCTTTAGGCTTTCGGGTAATATACTTCGTAGGTTTAAATAAATACAAGTTTTCACTGTGTACAGCCAAGAACAACTTATTCCAATCTTTATTATAAACGTGAATTTTATCTTTAGAACCCACGAAGTATGCACCTTTCTTTTCCAACCCAGAACCGGACAGCAAGTTTATCCTTAACTTGGGATTATATAAAACGCCAGACAAAGTTATTGCATTAAAAGAACCTTTATTTTCAACTAAAAATCTTATTGTTCTGATCCCTTCTACCGGAGAGTCTTTATTGCCTATGGCTAACAACATTTGCATATTCGTAACTGGCCTAATATCTAAAACTAAGCTTTTATCATTGCAAAAATGAGTCGTTGCAGCCGTATTTATTACCCAAATCCCTTTATCCGAGATTTCATCAGATAAGTTACAGCTGGTTTCTGACTGAGCATTTAGTTCTATTAAGCTGCATTCTGCCTCACTAATCTTTAGTTTTATTCTAAACTTTATGTTAAAATGTTCGTTATGGTACTTTTGACGAGTGTTCTTATCCTTACAATTTACCTTAAGATGGCCATATTTTTTGCACAGAAAGCAAGGACCTGTTTTCTTTACAGAGATTTTTGTAGTTTTATTCTGCTTAACAAATACCTTAGCGTCCTCTTTCTGGTACCATTTATTACCACTTGCATCTCCAGCAACTGCACTTGATTTCCTAGAAGTTGAAGCACTGCTAAGGAAAACGGTCTCCGTTTTCTCCAGATGAGCTGTAATCGGTTCGCTTCAAGTATTAGTTCAGCTTCTATCTTTCCGGCAGTAAATTCCCCGTCTTTCCATCTGTAGATCTGTTGAACTGTTGACTGGAATTCTTGAGGAAGATAACTTATCATTTGGAATCCTAGGTATAGGTCGTCCACTTTATGACCTGCGTCTTGTAGCCTAGCTGCCGCTGTCCTTACCCGACATAGGAAGATGCCAACATCCTCTCCTGGTTGATACTTTGTGCCAAAAAATCCATCTAGTAGCTGGATTACCCGTGCTCTTCTCATAGGTTCAAAATGGTCTTTTAATATTTTCCACGCTATTACACCATCAGTTGTGTTGAAATAAGACTTTTAAGTTCAGGACTGATATTCGTATAGATGAGAGTGAAAGTTCTATCGTTTTTCAGCTGAAATCATACTTTTCCTTGTAGGTTGACCCCACATCCGTATCAACTGGTTCAGTCATTATAATAAATTGCCAGTATCCATAATGCAGAAGTATGACTTGAGTGTCACGCTTACACGTGTCCCAGTTATTTGGCGTCAAAACTGGAATCGAACTATTTACGTCCATCTCTTCTGCCTCTTAACTGCTATTCCACCAACAGCTAATCTAGACCGGATTAACAAAGAACTGGAATTAACTTTGAACTGGAAGTACTGCGTGACGTTTGAGAACTGCGTAGCCTACCTTTACAAACGGCGTGGGCTGGGCCCATCACCATTTTGTTATCGACGAGAGTGTGCTAAACACCTTTAGCAGAATTGACAGTGAGAAGTTCGTAGAGGTGGCACAGTCACAGGACAGGTTTTCTTAAAAATGATTTATTATTAATCCAAATCATAATACTCCTCACTAGAGTGATCAAAATAATAAAATAAGTTTAAAAGATACTTCTTTAATACGAAAAATATTGCCAGAAAATATAACCCGATCTCGTGCACGCATATCATTCTCCCGTTCTCATTTCCAACTGACAGAAACATGTCAACAATCTGTCACTGCAGTTGCGTATCAAAAACCCTTTTTATCTCCATTCAAAGTATTGCCAACCGCAGATGACTAAACGCGCACCTATCGGATTCGAATCAACCTGAGATCATGATATGGAATTGGAAAAATACACAGGGATTCTACTATTCTAGGATCCGAAAATAAATTTATTGCTATTTTTTTTACAAAATGTTTAACATCTGTACTCCAAAAGTCAACCACACATGTCTTGCACTTTTTCGGTATTTCTCATTAGTATGTATTCTTTGAAATATATACCTTTGTGGTTCACTGTTGGCAAAAGAAGATTTTGACGGTCAAAGTTTAAAAAAAGCCTTTTTTCGTCGAATTTTGAATGACCTTTGACCTTGGTGGCAAAAGTCAACTATAAGTCTTTATGTCCTAACAGTCAGTGTGGAAGCAGAAGAACGCAAAATAATTACCGATGCCATGGTTCACTCTTGGCACAAAGAGTATTACTTTATGTAAAATGGTATGTTTTTCTTAAAATAACTGACGATCTTCAATTTTGGACCCCCAAATCTATAGGAAATTTTTTTTGCGAAAACAAAAAAGCACGTGTCTAATAGTTTTACATGAAGAACATATCCTGAAAATTTCAACAAAATCAAAATTGGCAACTATCCAAGACAGCCCGATTTACTTGACTGTTAAAAAAACTGGCTCTTAATTAGTTTTATGATTTGACATAAAAATTACGCAGAATTCATAAGCATCTCAAGTATTCTATGCCTTCTTAGATGAATGAAAACGACAGCCCCTTTCCTTAATAGGAGGGGTTATCTTATTAGATAGAAAAAATGCGCCTCTTAAGGGGTTAAAGATATGGCCATTTTTAATGTTTACGTTCAATAGCTGATATATTTTCCTTAATAACTTTCATAATTATAGAAAATTTTTAACGCAGATTGCTTTAAATTGTTCAGAAAAGGCTGGGCAATAATATTTTTTTCATAAAATCGAAAATTGTAGAGGTTTAACAGTCGTATGTTTCCCTAAACTATTTTTGTTATTCCTGTGGCTTTTTTGAATAAATCCTATTCTATTTTGAATATTTCCTATTCATAACGCTTTTCTAGATGCATAAGTACTTATTCCTAGGGGATCGAGATATTGCACCTGAAGATAAAACTGAGTTTTATAATTTGATTTCTTTCGTCTCTAAAATTTTCGAATTTTGGGTATTAAAAATTTTCTTTCATTTCAAGGGCTTAACAAAAATAATTAGTATTTTGGTTCACAACAATGTTTATATCTGTAATTGTCAAAACTTAAAATATAAATTTCGTTCTTAAGCACAGCTGTCGTTCCTATGCGTACGGTAAAATGAGTATTATAACGATGTAAATAATAAAAACAATTCTTGTCAGACAACCAGAAAATAAAAAAATTCAAAGATAGAATCCTCTTTTGTTCAGAGGTATAAGGAAAAGAAAATTTTACTTGTCTCCGCCATTCTTACCTCTAATTTCGTAAGAGTTGGAGATATATATGAATTAAAGAGGGTGGAAGAAAATGCAAATAAGAGTTTTTCAACGAGATGTCCTATGCATAGGTATGTCATATGCATAGGCTATAAAGCAGCCAAGTTTGAAGTTGAAAATAATTTGTCAGCCCATAAATTCTAAGCAATTGCAGCCATAGGAAAACTTTCAGTGCAAAGTTGTTAAATATGATGAGGCAATAATTCGAATGATCTTATTATCTTTAATAGTAAGGAAGTTATGGGGAAAGAAAAACCTAAATTTACTATTTCTGAGAACTCGGTGGAAATTTATACCTCTTTCAATATATCCCTCTCCAGTTCAAATCCAATCATGAAAAGTCCAGTTAAATTTCAGTTTTATGTTCGTAGTATAACTGGTTACAGTCTCAATTCTATTGATGATTCACTACTATTATGGATTTTTACACACAATGTAATTTGTTGGTTTGATATAGAAATATGAAGAATGGGGTGCAGGCTTAAGCTTTATAATTGTCATTTTCCCGAGTTTTGCAGAGACAGCAATTATTCTCACTTATCTTCAAATCTAAGTATTAACTAAACAAATCACTGAAGCTATCTTATCTATAAAATTTCTAAAATATTCAAAATGTTTACTTTATTTAAAGTATGTTTAATTTTAGTTGATAGCAATTAACTTCATCATTTATGAAAGCATTTTTATTGCAAATTCTACCCTACTATAATGAAATATCGTTAAAAGTGAATTTAGGACGTAGATGATGGAATCTTAGCTTCTACATCGTATGATTTGGGAAATATTTTAACCAAATATAAAAGCTGTATGGATCCACATTCTATTATTTGTTTAATGGCTACACTCTGGTTTTGGATGTTTAGGATTGAGCAGTGGTGACTCAGATGTCGTCCTAGTTGCTTAAAAACAGTTCAGAATTACTAAACTCGTCCCAGATTTGTTTCTAAAAGGACAACGTTAATGTAGCAAATCAGTCTCCAATAAGATTTTTTAATGTTGATCTCGTCTATTATTAGACCTTTTTATTTGGCTTTGGTAACAATGCGCCTTTTATTTACTATTGCATTAATATTATTATGCCTTTGGGAATTCTTGAACAGTTGGTGCGAATCAAAATGCATGTTTTTAATGGATCGCATTTCTTCTTCTAGGTTCTTATCAATAAGAATAAGGAAGCTTACGGTGTCCGATTTGAAAAAGATGGCTACGTTCATGACATACGTGCCCGAAAAGAAGTTATTGTGAGTGGTGGATCCATCAATTCTCCACAAATTCTCATGCTCTCTGGAATTGGACCGAAAGAGCATTTAGAGAATTTTGGCGTAAGTAAATCATTGGAACCGCTTTATAACAAAATATAATTGTTATCAGTGTTTAGAAAAGTATATAAATATATTTATAGAAATTAAATGACATCAGTTTTTTTCCCACGTCTTTCCTTCTTCTCTTCTTCTACACTCTGGAAGGGAAAAATTATGCGAATGTCACAACATTCAGAGAAAACTTTAAATCGGCGTAGCTTACCAATAATCGTTATTGGTATATAGATACTAGGTATTTTTTTCCTATAACCAATAATGCATTAGAGGCAGACAATGCTGTAATAAAAAAGGAACATACTCACTGTTGGTCAGTTCCTTGAGATAATAGAAAATGCTACTATGAAAAAAATATCAAAGGAACGTGATCCAGTTAATCCAAATTACAAACCATTTTACATGAAACCGCTGTATTCCACAAATGTTTAAACAAAAGCATATTAGTGGGCAAAATTAAAAGTAAAAATTTTAAAAGAAAAAAGCGGAAACCAATCTGTGTTACCATCTTCGCAGGTGAAGCAGAACATATGAAAATGCTTATCTCAAATGGACCTTTTTTAATGAATATAAATCTGAATACAATATATGTATATGGAAAGCGATAATATAAGCGTTTAGCATTAATTGTTCTATTTCCCAGGCTCGTATCCTGTTTTTGCAAAAAGTATTTTTCTAAACAGAGCTTAGGCATGTTAAGTATGGGACAGGAGAAAATGTCAAACGAAGCTAAAACTTTACCTCTCGGGAAGAATTGTAAAACAGGTAGCTCAGTAGAGCCAAGAAAGCTTTTGTTTGTTTAGTATTGCATTATTTTTTATAATATCTTTATTCTCAATTATGTTTGTTTACTTTGCACCAGAAGTAACTTTTACTCTTGCTTTATACATTTTAAACCCTATTTTCATTTTTTAATAAACTTTTTTATAATATCTTTAATTTTCATTTTTTTATTTTCGAAATCTGTCCAATTTAAAAATTTTGTCACTATGTCATAAAAAGTTAATTTCGAGTGCAAATTATTCGAATTATAGTTCCATGTACCAAGTGTAAAGAATCAAATTTATAGTACAAAGCAATATAGTGCTAATTATATTTCCGTGCACCAAGTATGTACATACTATCTAAACTGAAGTTGACTTATATATTTCCCATTAAGAAACTCCGGTTATCACTAATGATAAATTACACTGAAGAGCCAGAAAAACTGGTACACCTTCTTAATGTCGTGTCGGGCCCTCATGAGCACGCAGAAGTGACGCAAAACGATGTGGCATGGACTCTGAATGTCTTAAGGTATCCTGGAGGAAATTCACACCATGACTCCTGCAGGGCAGTCAACAAATCCGTAAGAGTGCGAGGTGGTGGAGATCTCTTCTCAACAACATGTAGCTAGGCATCCCAGATATCTTCAATAATGTTCATGTCTGGGGATTAGGTGGACAATGGAAGTGTCTAAAGTCAGAAGAGTTCCTGGAGCCACTTGGTAGCAACTGTCGACGCGTGCGGTGTCGCATTGTCCAGATGGAATTGTCCCAATCTGTCGGAATGCACAATGGACATGAATGAGTGTAGGTGATCGCACAGGATGCTTAAGTACCTGTCACCTGTCAGAGTCGTCTCTAGACGTATCAGGGGTCCCATATGACGCCAACTGCACAAGTCCCATACCATCACAGAGGCTCTACCAGATTGGATAGTCCCCTGTTGACAAACAGGGTGTATGGATTAATGATGTTGTCTCCATACTCGTACACGTGCATCCGTCCAATACAATTGGAAACGAAACTCGTCAGACCAGGTAACGTGTTTCCAGTCAACAACAGTCCAATGGTAGTGTTGTCGTATCCAGGAGAGGCGTAAAGGATTGTACCCTGCAGTCAACAACGGTACACGAGTTGGCCTTCGGCTCTGAGAGCCCATATTAATGACTGTCCGTTGAACATTTCACACTCTGCCACTTGTAGATGCCCCAACATTGAAATCCGTGGCAATTTGAGGAAGTATTGCACTTCTATCTCGTTTAAGGATTAGCGTCTGAAGTCAATGGTCCAGTTCTTTCAAGGTATTTTTCCGGCCGCATCGACGGCGGAAATTTGATGCTTTACCGGATACCCGATATTCACGGTACACTCGTGAAATGGTTGTACTTGAAAATCCAAATTCCATCGTTACATCGGAGATGCAATGTACCATCTCTCGTGCGCCGATTATTACGCCACGTCCAAAGTCACTTAAATCTTGATAATATGCCATTGCAGCATCAGGAACTGATCTAATACATTTGTCAGACACCTGTTGTCTTATATAGGCGTTGACGACCGCATCGGGTTACGATGATTGGTTGCATACCCCAGTTATTTGCAAACGCACGCCTGTACCAGTTTTTCTGACTCTTCAGTGTACAAAAAATTCCTTATCCATATTTGACTTATTGATTTCTCTTCATATTTATGTTATAGAGAAAAATAATTTTTACCTGATCAGGAATATTGATCCCAAGATTTATGGAATTATAATTTACGTAGAAAGAAAAGATCATGATCTTTATATTACGATGTTGCATTATTATTAAAGCATTATATGCAATGGTAAAGATTTATGAGTAAGATGAATAAGAGTTTAAAAGTAAGTAAAATAAATTTCCAATCGAATTGAATTTTAAATTTATTGCTCAACAAAAAAATCGTGTTCAAATATATGTTAAGATTGAAAGTTATTTCACATTTTCTAGATATAGTTAAAAGCAAATTTCAAAGGAAACAAAAAATAGCTTCGAAATAAAGTCCATCAGTGCTTGGTGTCCTTTTGTTTCAGATTAATTGTAATTACAGTGAATTTTCTCTACAGCTGTTATCCTCATTCCAAAGCAAAAGCGGACGTTCAGAAGGATTGGCCGCTATGTAGGATTTTCATTTCTGGAATACAAGATATTTATTAAATCGAACTCTAATTCATTATTTCTGAAGCAGTGAATTTTAAAAGGTGTTTAATTAAAAATGTGCTCTAACAGAAGAGTTTTCTATTTTTTTTGAAAAACAAAAAGTATAATTCCATTTTCAATTTCAGTTATACCAATACTTTCAATTTCTTTGGAGGTAAACTTTTTGAATTTTCTTTTTTATTTGGAATAGTAAATCCCTAATTTATTCATCGGTAATTGCAGAGCACTGGGCAATAATATCATCAGGGTTTTCTCAAAAAGAGTCATTTGAGATAATGATTAATGATTTTTTAAATCAAAATCTATGCTTCTGGTAAAAATGGCTTCTTGCTTTGTGTTTAGTAATCACAGTTGCTTGAAAGTCCCTTCTCGGTAGAGGGCGAAGTTTACTTTTCTCTCCACCTTTGGAGAGAAAACTCAAGAAATTTGACTTCCTATGCTGAGCTTCTGCTCTCCTTGCGCTCCTTCTGTTTTATTTCATTTTGTATTATTTATTTAATTTTTTTATCTTAAACTATGGAAACAAATAGTTAAAATGTAATCAAGCGCCTCCGTCAATGTACACTCGTCAACTTGTTTGTAATGGATTTAAAACCTTGATATTATAAATTGAAACCTATTGTAACATCTGTATTGTTCCTGTGGTTAATGAAGAATTACCGGGGGAATCGATGACTTCCCGAGGAGAGGTGAGTATCGCGACGGTGGGAAACCCAGAACTACAAGCACACTTCAGTGGTTTGGGCGAAGGAGTCGGCAGCATTTGTGCTGAGTGGGCTGTGTTCATTAAATTCCATACAGTTTCGGCCAGACCGAAGGAGCTTTTGAGTTTTCTACATTAGCTCCATGTACAACTTTCAATACATACCACCTTTGGAAAAAGGGGATTAATTTCGATTTCATTTCTAGTGTTGTTGTCGTTTACATGCACATTTTATTCCACTTTCTCTTAATAAAATACTCAATGGCAGGAAGGAGAAAGGAATAGATTTTGTTGAAATTGAAAAGGCCGTCACCCCTGCCGGTCGGAGGGGTTCGAATGTCCATTCCTAGGGGTAATTTTAACATTATATCTATGGGCCAACAATTCCGCTACAGGAAAGAAGTTGCGCCGGCGAGAGGTCACCTCTATGCTGGGGTGGCTGAGGGAAACCTTTACCGCAAAACTTATCAGTTCAATTCTCTCCGGGAGGAATAATAATAAAAACGCAGGGGTGGCCACATAGAGTTGTCTTACTGTACTTTTCAACCTTCTTGAAAATTTTTGTACAGAATGGTATAAATTATTGCATGTAAATCTGTCTAGTTGTTCTCATTATAAATATAAAGCACATGCAAAACTTATTTTATATGTACTTAAGTGTGGATTTATCAACTTCAGTCGCAAAGCAAAATGTTTTTGAAAGCACATTGTATTTCTTTTTATTTCAGATCGAAGTTATTGCTGATCTTCGAGTTGGTGATAATTTGCAAGATCATGTTGGAAATGTTGTATTGAGTTTCGAAGCAAAGCACGCAGAACCTATCTTCTGGAAGGAAGTTACTTCGCCTAGCAATCTAATAAGTTATAAATTATACGAAACAGGTATAAGTGCATTAAGTTCCTACATTTCGCAGTATTTTATACAGAGGTCCCAGAATAAGAGGATTCAAGAGCAATTGATTGTGCAATAAAACCTCGATGACTTATTATACATTTCCGGTAGCATTCAAGCGGACAACTGTAAACAGGAGGGGAGTACTCAAACATTTTGTGGGCACTATTTATATAACTGATATAAAAATAAAAACCTAATGTGCGAAAGAGTTTTTCGAATATATTTATGGATATTTTGAAAATCATTTGCTTTTAATACATATTCACTTACTATGAGAAAAGGTTGCATTGGAAAACAATAAGAGAGCTTGAAAAATTGATATCTCTTAAAAATATATAGATAGGAATATGTTTAGTTAAAAACTGCTAAATGTGAAACAGAGAGTTAAAAGGAAAGTAAAATGGGAATAAAACTAAGTTTTTTTGACACTGCTTTCTAGCTGAAAGTTTCCTTGACAGAAAAAACAAAATTAATATTTGTGTTTCGTGTCTGTTTTTTTTTCCTCATAGGCCAATACACAAGTCTTTGTGGCGTCGAAGGACTGGCTTTTCTCAATACCGAGTACAACGATGCAAAATTGGATTGGCCCGACGCAGAAATTCATTTGATTTCTGTTTCACAAGCCACTGATTACTCTCAAGCCTTCAGACAAAGAGTTGGATTGCCTGAAGAGGTAGTGATTTATCGTACTCAAACTTTGCTTTATTGCAAAGTGTGATTCAAAATTCAAGGAGAAATTTAGGGGGTTCGAATCAGAGGGTTTGAACCCCGGTGCTGAGAGCCATTCTGCCGGTCTCGTGGTACATGGTGTGCTGTAATTGGGAATCAGCTTGTGGCAACTGGAGGGTTTACCACCAACGGGGATGCATGGAGACGCTTAATCGAGAACTCTCCCTCTCTTGCGCTTTTTCTTTCCAAGTCGTTAACACCCGGTTGCTCCTATGGCTGATCCCAGATAGCACGTAAGTTTGAAGCAAGTTTGATTTTGACCTGATATTCCCTTGTCATGGCAAATTTGACTCGTCAAACTTGAAACGAACTTGTAGCAAGTTCGCTGTGACAACTAGCGCCACCCTCGCTTGCAACGCATTTGCTACAAGTTCGATGTGATGAATAGCGCCACCTCCCTTGCAAATCAAACTTGCTGCAAGTTTGCAAAACAAGCTTCATGCAAAGACAGCACAAAGAGATAATTATCTTTGTCTCTGTTCAAAAAAACATCCGATTTTTAATAGCATCTTCTAGACCGTCCTTCTTTTCATTAATTCAATAAGTCAATGATAATTTGTAAAAAAACTAACTTTTTTATAAAAAAAAATTGAAGCATTTTTCATCTTTTTACTAAATATATCACTCACACTTTAAAGAAAACTATATTGCCTTTTTCTTAATGTTGAAATTTTAACGTTTATAAACAAAATTAAATCTGAAAAACAGTCAATGTTTGTTGAAAAATAATAACTTAGACATTTTGTCCCATTTTAAAGTAATTACTTTTGAACTCTAATTTAATAATTTATTCTACTAGCAAAACGTAGTTATTAGCGAAAATCGCTCTCTCTTTGACTTCAAATCATATTCTGAACTCAAAAAATTAATGAAATCAAGAGAATAGTTTAAAATAAATCGTATACGAATCGAATGGAACGATGTATTAGCGAAAGCTATCTCTCTCTAACTGACCCAGTGGTTACCGCGCCAGCTTCCGAACCGGTAGGTCGCAAGTTCTATCCTGTTCGTACTCTGCTTTTTCTGTAGTTTGCAATGCAAGCTTGCTGCAAGTTCGTCCTATGGTGATTTCGAGGCTTGCGTTAACTTGCTGCAAGCTTGTTTCAAACTTGCACACTTGTCGTGACAAATTTGCAGAAAGCTTGAAGACTTGCATTGCAAGTCTGCTGCAAACTAAAATTGCTATCTGGGATGTTTCTTCTATATCCCGGAGTCCATGGGCTATCCCGAACGGACATAATCGTCATGGCATACCATTTTAAATTTGTTGATTGAGTAAATAAATGGTTCTTGTTATCCAGCAGCGTCTTCTGAAGCGTGTACTCCATTTGCACCACAGAAACAGTTAGAGGAGGTAGGAAGCACTAAAACATGCCAACGTCACACAGAAAAGAATAACCGGAAGCGCCAACCGGATAAGTTAGAGTACATTATTTTTCTCAAGCGTTGTATTTAGACTTTTGTATTAGTCATTTAAAGTTTCGACAGCGTTCAAAGAACGCGCAAGAGTTTCGGAATGCTGGCATGGAGGACACACCGACTTCGACGAAAAAATATCCATCACTGTTGCAAATGTAAATGAGATCTTGAGCTTTTTCGAAAATGTTCTCTAATTCATGCGCCGCCATGAAGCGTGCTAAACACTTTGACTTTCACTTTGAAATCGATGATGGACGACAAAATTTTATTTTCGTTAAACAGTTGATTCTTGGAGAGTTCCATGAAGATTTCAAACTTACAGAATAAAATTATTGTTTTTTTTAACAAATTTTTCTAAGAAATGACAGACAGCTATAGCCGTCTTTTTTTTAATATCTCGATTTCACTGATACACAAAAGACGGCTATAGACGTCTTGGTAGTTGTGCAGACTAAAACGATATTGTTTGGGAATAATTTAACAAAAGGAAAAGAATAAATTTTTAGAAACCAATATAAATTTATTTTTCACTTTAATTCAGTTCATTTGAATTCATTTAGATTTTTCTGTAATGCAAAATACCCGCCGACGCATCGGTTGGAGAAAAATATCACTTTCTTCAGTTTCATCATTATGCGGAAAAGACAACCCAAACTTTCACAGTAATCCACCCGCTGCAATCTTTTTTCCTCCATGACGCTCCATAAGGGCAAAATATAAAATACTTCAGAAAACGGTGTGTGTGTGTGTGGGGGGGGAAACAGCAAATTTTATAAAAATTTCCGAGGAATAATTTTCGTAGCTTCCAAAATCACACTTATCAAAAGACTAAGGCGAAATATATGAAATGTTTGCAGCTATGCACGTCGTTAAATTCTACGAGCACGCTAGTTGAAAGCAGTTTTCAATTCTGGAAATAACTGAAATAAAATGTCTGCTGCACTTAATGATAAATATTTCATCATTAGTTCTTGCCAGAACAATAAAGACTTTCAAAGGAAATAAATTTAACACTGATATAGATTTTAATAATTTATTTATAATTCTAAGAATATAGAATCATTTTCATCTACAATCCCAAGCATTGGACATCTGACGTCTTTAGACTGTGAATGATAAGAATAGATGTTGTGTAACTTGGATTGCGCACGTACTATTAGTATCTTTATACATTTAAAAATTATTTAGAGAAAAAGAAACAAAGATATACATTTACAATTTTTGTGTGTGTGTTCGGTAAAGAAAGCATTTTTTCATACTTAGAAGAAGTTTTTTTATACACTATTAGAACATTTCAAAGTGCACAGCATTAACCCTTTAACTGCGGGTGTAGTTTATAAACCGCATGTTGCGGCTGTGGCTTCTATACCACTATATAATAAAACTATTTTTCATACATAAATGAAATAAAATAGATACTTTTTTCTTATCATTTATTTTACAACTAAATTATAAAAAAATATTTTTTATGAAATTAATTAAAATATTTTTTATCAATAATTACAAAATGCATACTTAGTCATGCAGTTATTTTAGATTCGATTCGCTACTGTATCACAATAAATACATGAAAAATATATATCTTTTTTGCATTTAGAGAGATCGGCTGAACTTAAAGTACCCGGAGTTAAAGGGTTAATTAACACCAAGAGAGCTTCTGCAAGGTAGATCTAATTTCGGTTTTTGCGAAACTTGACCAGTCGTCATAAATCTGTAATGTTATTCATGAATTGGCGGCATTGAAGGATTCTATCGTATGTAGTCCAAAATTTACGACCAGGAAATTACGAAATTTCCAAAATATTGGCAATTCTTTGAGGTACAAAAATAATGAAACAAGAATTACAGTATCAATGACTGTCTATTGAACTGAATCTATTTTTTTACTGAATGATCCGATGTCATTCAGTAAAAAAAGAAAAGAAAATATCTTCGCAAAAAACTTTGATTATTTATTTAGTGAATAAAAAGCCGTAAATGTTTATATTTGTTAACCTTTTCTTAATAATTCCTTAGGAGTATAAAAATACCTTTTGAGCATCCTTTATTGCCAAATACAGAGTTTTCACCTGTTATTGTCGTATTATTTTAGAATCTTCATGTATTCTCTAGTTTATCAAAGATGATTCTGGCCATGTATTTCAATGTGATTATGACTTGTTTTAATGTTTTCTGCTTCTTATAGATAACAGTTTGTAGCTGAATTTTGAATCACACTGCATAACATGATTGTTTTTTTTTTTGAAATTGAATGTATAATCATAGTTAATTTCGAATTTTATAGGTTTACGATAAAGTATATAAACCTTACTTTGGAAAGAATTCTTTCACATTCTTCCCTGTTCTTCTGAGACCTAAAAGCAGAGGAACCGTTCGACTAAAATCAGATGATCCTTATGAACATCCTTTGATTGATTTCAATTTGTTTCAGTACGAAGAAGATCTCGATAAAGTAGTTGATGGTAAGTTGGTTTGATATAACAATCGTATTCAAATTTGTACTGTATCTATGATGATTTCTCTACGAAGAATTTACTATCACATTTAGTTTATTCAATTCAAAAATCTACAATTGAAACTTATGTAAGTATTTATTAGTATTACGGAAATAACTTTAATATATCTGAGAGTTCCTCTACGAAATTTACAATGATGTCTTTAAAACATTTGAGCATATAACAATTTTCTTGCTGTATGAATTTTCCATTTATATCTTAAACACACCGATTATTTCTGATGAATGACTACAAAGTTCTTTCCATTGAAAACTGAGTTAATACGGTAATCTTTAGATATTTAGAAAGTCATTAACTTAACTAGATATAAGGTTTATTTGAAATTTCAGCTGATTTTTAAGAGATTAAACTTCTGAATACACTAGAGTCAACTGTCTTTGATAATGCCGTTTATGCTAGTACTATAATTATCTACAGAAATCGTATTTTGGTTTCTAAAAGAAAAAAATGAAAGAAAAGATATCCTAATATATATCGGGAGAAAATATTTGATAGTGAATACCTAATAATATTTTCACTGGCAGAAATCATTCTTCTATGTACCACTCCTTTCCTCTGCGCGCAAAAAGTTTTCAGACTTCTCAACATTAGAATGGTCATGGAGTGGAAAAGGCAAGGATAAAAAAGGAGTTGGTTTAAAATGCAATTGCATTTGAGACTAAAAGTTAAATAAAGTAAAACAAAAATATAGTAAAAGAAAATATACCACTTTCAAATAAAAATGAAACACAAATGT